>VDFB02392970.1:0-39798 GCA_007258455.2 Sequoia sempervirens | reverse complement strand
TTTTCTTTCTTGCTTTCTGTTTCCTGCTGGGGGATGGTTTCTTTTAGGATATTTTGCTATTTTTTGGCTTATGGGTGTTGTTGGTGGTCTTTTGTCTTACTTTTAGTATAGCACCCACCTGTTTGTGTTTTTGGCTGTTCCGTTGTTGCTGGTGGTCTATTGAAAATTTTTCTTGGCAACATTTTGTATCTTAGGTTGTAAAGGGTTTTGGGTCCCTTCAAAACCTGTTTTTCCCTTTAATCAAAACATTTCCCACTTAGCTATATGACCTATAAGGGAAGTTTTGGATAAGGGATAATTGAGTGGGTCAATTGTAAGAATGAGATTTGTTTTGTGATTAAAAATGTAGTGTTACGATTTTTATAAACAAAAGATGATTGATAAACATGCTTGTTCCATGGCTATATAGTTAAGCTCATATCCCACAAGCATTTGATTGATATAGTAGAATTCTTGATCATGACCCTAAGAGTGCTCCTAGGGAAATTGGTGTAGTTGATTTGTATAAAAGTAGGGTATTTTTTTTGTATATGATCCATAAGAGCTAGTGAGATGTAAGATATCCTTAATTCTATCAAAATCTTGTTGGAAAGAGTCACCCCATTGAAAACTAAAATTTTTCTTGAGAAGATGGGAGAATAGTTGACATTTATCTATGAGTTGTGCTATAAATATTCTAATGGTCTATAAATTTACTTAGATACTACGCAGTTGTTTTAAATTTTTAGGAGGTGGCATGCCCATTATAATTGCAACCTTAGTAGGATTAACTTCTATACCTTGTTGAGAGACAATGAAACCCAATAGTTTTCTGAATGTTACTCTAAAAACACATTTCTTGGGATTAAGACATACATTATTTTTTTTTCAAGTGATCAAATATGCATTCAAAGACATTAAAATTCTCTTCTCTTAATTTTAATTTTCTCAAAAGATCATCTACATAGTCTTCCATATTGTCATATGTTTCTTATCTATCTTCTATATCTTATAGTCTATCTTTTATCTATATATGTTTATATGTCACTATCTTCGCCCCTACCCCACTTCTCTCCCTTTTATATAATTTGATTGTGACCCATATGTGGTTAATCTTTGTTAATCCAATCGATGATTGTGATCACTTACAAAATGATTTTCTTTCTTCTAAAATTTTCAATTAAGCCATGCATGTGACCACCACCAACATAATTAATGTTTAAGTTAAAAATGTATGAAAAATTTATGCTAGAAGAAATTAAAATATTTTTTGAACTGCCTTCAAAAAATGTTAGAACATTTTTAAATAAATGTCTCCCTTGGGTTAAATTTTTGGGCATTGCACTTCTTATGAACCCTTACAACCCATTTCTAATCTACTTGGTATCTTTAATTATTGTGGTCTACATATCTTGGGAGGTCCAACAGGAGCAAGAACACCAAGATCACAACATCATCTAGTTGGTATAAGCAAATATCAACTATTGGAATAATCATTCTTAATAGGGAATTATGACATGGACAAACCCTCAAGGCATCAACAACCATATTATTCCCATTGAATTAAATAAAACAAAATCACTTAAATTTGATGAATTTATATGTTAATTGAGACAAGAATCTAAAATAATTAGAACAAGTGAATTATATTGTACTTCCACCCATGACTTGACATGTCAAAATTTATAATGATCATTTTAAAGAAATTTAGTTATAGGAAATATCACATGTCAATATGGAAGACTCATGTAAACTACCAAATATGTCATCTTAAATGATTATATGAGAATTTACACCCCATATTGAGACCTAATTCCTAATGTTTGTGTAGAGATGATGAGTGTATACTTTAAAATTTTCCCTCTCGTTTAGCACTTACTTTTAACACCATGCTAAATAAGCATAACCATGTCTTCTTTATAATTATTTAATGCACCAATTCTTCTAAAAGCTACGCCCCATTTCAAAACTAATGTCATTTAGAGCACATTTTACCCCATGTCATTCCAATACCTAAAATGCTACTACACCTATAGTTTTGTCCTCTAAATGGGACCATATATGGTTGCCTCACAACATTCAAAAATATGATTTTTCCCATTTAATCTTGTTTTTTCACTTCATTCTACATGTCAATCTTATCTTGTGCTTAAATGACCATAGAAAATAGATTATATTTGATAAATAGGGAATTAAGGGGAATGGACACACAACAAAAAAAGAGAGAAAAAAAAGCAACAACAAGCATCTATAGGATAAAGCACACCCAAAGCATGGTAGAAGCTAGAAGCCTTAGAAACACTCTACAAACACATAACCCCTAATACTACACTTGATCACGTAGGATTTATGCACTCCTAATGTCCAATCTCCAAATTTTCAAATCTATTTGTGGGACTTAGACAAAGTCACTAAGAGGAAGTTAGACACTTCCACAACCTAACACAAGTCCCAAAATGAGCCCATAACACCACTCTATTCCAAAAAATATTTTTGTATTACAAGCACATGTTATATTTTTATAGTGAATAAGACTCTAACCATATATGACTATACTACAACGAAAGGATAAGACCATAACCACAAACACAATCATGCCAAAGAAAACAATACCATAAACAATAACATCTAGTTGATATAGACTATGAGAACAAATACGCAAAGATTTTGATGTAGCTTCTAGATTTCTCCTCCTATCTTAAACCAATACAAAATAAAGAGCATACCAACATAAACTGCCAAAATAAGACTAAACCATTCTAACATCTTCTTTCTCCCATTTGCTTTTATAATCAACCTTATCAAGCTATATTTTAAAGTGAAAATCTAAATAAATTTAAATGGTTTACCATACTTTAATTTAGAGACATATAAGGGGGAGTGTGACCACTCTTTTAATCCGAGGGAAGAGTAGGAATATATAACATAATTTGAAACACGACATAACAGTGAGCTTACGTAGGTATACCTAAATAGCACCAACCATGTCCACATATATCCTTTTCTTTCCTTTATCATCTTTCACCTCTTAATCAAAGCTTTGATATGAGCGACACTCAAGAAAAGGTATGCTGGGTAAAAATGTCAGTGTCCAACCATGGAAACACTTTTGTGTATGAATGAAGTGATTTTGTAGTATATATTACAGTAGAATTGCTTACAGTGCCTTTGCCGACAGAGGTTGTAGATAAGATATACTTTAAGATAGACAAGAATAATGTAAAACCACCAAAAATTGGGTCATGGAAGTATTCATGGAGGCTGGTACGCATCCCATTTCCTATTTATGGAGGAAGAAAAAGCTAAGAAAACTTGGATTTTTATGTGGATAGTGATTATATGGTTTGGTTAGAAGTTCCTTTCATGGTTTACGACTAAGGCTCTTATCAAGGACATACACCATCAAATAATTTAAAAAAGAAAAGAGGGTTGGAATAAAATCATAGTCACAGTTCTAATAGCTTTTATATGTTATCTATCTTTTGAGAAGAAATATTTAAGCATTTGATAAGAGAGTTGTGAAGGATGACTTTTAATTTTTAAGGTATTAATGGTAAAGCATGAAGAGAATGGGAGAAAGATGGCATATTTATTTTAGTGAGATGAGTTTTGACGTGTTGATAGATGTTGATTATGAGACAAAATTATAGGTTGGAAATTATGTATATAGATGATTATGATGAATTAATCTAGTTAAATTAAATTTTTGGATAGGTAATGTAATTTTGGTAGTTTTTGATGATGAAATCTTTTAATGTGTCTTATTTTATGTACTTATAGACCTAAGAGAGTTGCTCAACTTTATCCATTAGCTGATTTGGAATAATGTGGTTTTGAGGAACACATTCGAGGGATTGCTATGTCAGCGTTGAAGTGTTATACTTCCTTGTGCCTTAGTCAAGCTCTATGCTTTTTCTTTTCATAATAACAAAAAAATGGATCTACTACAAAATTTATACTTTTGAATGTTGATCAAGCTATGATGATTATTGTAGGCATTCCTAAGTCTAAATATAATGCATTAATGATTCCTCATTCCATTTCTATGATAATGTGCTTTATATAATGACCCCGTGTCTGTAAATATGACAACTTGGAGCCCCATTTGATTAATTTAGTACAAATGCTAACTAACATTGGTCAAATTTTTGAATTAGGTCAACTCAAAATTAGAGGGAAATACATTTGAATTTGGAGGATGAGATCACACTAGTGATCTTGACCAAAATGAATCTCACATCTAGAAAGTAAAGGTGGATAGTTTATGAGACATACAAATGAATGGAGTCAAAATGGGTAAATGGATGGATGATTACAAATTTTGTCAACTTTTCTACATAAATAATCCAAATCAAATGCTAAATTGGCATGGCTAAAGTGAGTACAAAAGTAGAGGGGAAAAGTATGATGTATGTTCTTTTCTACTATAATCTTCCTAGACCTTAGTTTGAATATGAATTTAAAAGATAAAGTAAGATAAATGAATAAGCATTGTGAATGGGTGAAAATATGTGTTAGAGAATGAGTAGCAAACAAAAGAGTGCAAGAAAACAAAGATTAACACCCTACACCTCAAGATTGGGCAAATGATTAGCTTAACAAAACAAAATGGAACATTTCACCTTGTCGAGTTGTTCTTTAAGTTGGCCCTTCAATTTGTGACATTGTATGCTCCTTGGATGGCAAGTAGGTGGGGATGCAAGATAGTTGGAGTTGTATGATAATGGATGCAAATGCTAAGATGTGAGAATATAGCTAAGTGTGGTTTCAAATGATAAAACTGCAAGAGTTTGGCTATGACATGCAAAAGTCCCCAAAATGAGAGAGAAAGGGGGTATTTATAGAGGAAGTTGAATTCTCTAGAGAATTCAACAGTTGAGATTTATCCAACAAGGTCAAGATGAAAGGGCTATGGTGAGTTGAAGACTCACAAGCCCTCACATCTTGACACGTGGAAAGTGAAGTGGCTCAGAAATGGTGATGTGTAAATGAGGTGGAAGGAGGGTACATGATGTGGAGGTACTTGCAAGTACCTTGAAAGTACAATGGGAGATGATAAGATTCCTTGGATGAATAAAAAGTGAATTTAAAATTCACATGATTGGGGAATCTTGTGGATATGACAAGGTTCCAAAGGGAGAGGTAGAAAGTACCTTGGATAAGACAAGGTTTCTAAAAAGGTAAGCATTTGTCATATGTGACTTGATGTGACAAGTCAAAGATCACATGGGGGAGAGAATTT
Source organism: Sequoia sempervirens (assembly GCA_007258455.2). Taxonomy (NCBI): domain Eukaryota; kingdom Viridiplantae; phylum Streptophyta; class Pinopsida; order Cupressales; family Cupressaceae; genus Sequoia; species Sequoia sempervirens. The sequence continues at coordinate 34,577 of VDFB02392970.1, read as the reverse complement.
TTTTTTTAATATTCCTTGGAAGGATAAAAGGAATTAAAAATTAATTAAGAGGTTGATTAGGCTAGTTAATGAAGGATTAGAGGAGGGTTGGGTGGCTAAGAGAGATTAAGGGCCAACTTGCAAAATTTGGAGGATGTGACACATCCTAATCAAGGATTAGGCATGTGCACATCTCTAATGATGAGATTAGAAGATGGATTAGGATTAGAAAAAAAATGATGGAGGATGTGACATGTGAGGAATTAAATAAATGTCATATTTATTTAATTCACTTGATGAAAGGTTAATTAAAGAGGTAAAGTATTTAATTATTTAACTAGATACCTTAGGGATTTAGATTATTTAAGGGATATTAATTAGATAATAGTAATATTACCTAATTAATACAAATAAGGGGATGTTTAGATGAGAGGGGATAAATTTGGATAAATTAAGTGTCCAAAGTTGGATGTCTGCAAGCATGTTTCAAAAAGGTTTACTTTTTTAAAAGAATACACTTTGGAATGTGGCTCTCTTGTTCACTGTGAGGCTAAATCTCAAAACTTACACAGATGCACACAACAAATTTTTAGTTGCATAGTATTCACACATGAACATAAATCTAAAAATATTTATGATCACTTACCATTGCATGCACATTCACATAAAATAAGAAGAGGGTTCATGACTTTTAATAGTATTGACCCCCATAAAACATAAAAATGTAGAAGTAAAAGGTGTCATTTTTTAGGGTTATTGAGAAATAGTAACAAAGTTGAGCCATTTCCATCTACATATTTTGCTATGATGTTCACCTACAAAATATCAACAAACAAAACAATATAATTTGAAAAGAACACAATACTAAAAAAATAGTTACAATTGTGATTATTTTGATAACAAAATTTATAAACTACTTTGAGGGGGTAGCCACCTTAATAAAAAGTCTCTATTACAAAATATTATTCTAATATGATATTTTATTTATTACATCAATAGATTCCTCTCATAAAGAGTAACTTACAATGTAAAAATAGTTTAGGATAAATGCACACAATGTGATATTAACTAAATAACTATAATATAACTATTATAATGCATAAAATAGTTTTTTGGGGTCCTAAGATGCTATTCCACTTCAAAAGTACTTTACCTCAAGGTGTGAATCAAAGGAAATAATGTTGAATTTGAAGGATAGGTTCCCAAGTGGTATCTTTTGATTCCAATATGCACAATTAACACCATAACTTTAGCAGTAGTGTTTTTATAGTGTGATTATGATCCTTGATCGAAAATATCCTTTGACTTGAGAATGATATCCTTTGTCATGTTCAATTTGAGAAGTGTTGGTAGAATGTGAAAATATTATCCAATAACCTTATTTATACATGAGACATGGAAAACACGATGCAACTTGGAAGATAAAGGATATTATATCTTGTAGGTCAATTTGATTACTAATTGCAATATCTATAAAGGTCCATATAAGTGTGCATTGCAAATTTTGTTTGTCTTGTTAAGATTGAGATATCTCTACTTAAACAAGTATCCAAGCTCTTATTCATAGTTTATATCTAAGAATTAGTTTTTAGGTGGGATGTCAATCTCATCTTTAATTATATTCCCTAAAATTTGAATATTTCCTATCAAAAGTGATTGGTAAATGTGGGATCACAGTCACAAATAATGGACATGGGCATACCATGGAGTCATGGAGGAATTTGAAAATAATAGAGGTATTCTATAGATGGGCCAAAGAACAAAAATGGGAATGTTTGGAGAAATAATTAATCACCAACGTAATGATTAATTTTATAATGTTCCAAGCCTCAAACTAAGACATTAGCTGAGTGAATATTTTTTAAAACAACAACAAAATAATGACTCTCAACAACTAAGATACAATACTAGCATATCACACTACACACAAACATGCACTCAAGGTTTCATGTCAAGCACATTGAAACAAAATACATAACAAGGACATTATGGAAAAATTTCATGTCACACATAACTCAATACATTGATCAAAATTACAAGACATCACCATTTCTTCAAGCAAGGTGGCACAAATAGAATAATTTCCAATCATGTGATGAATTCATCACAATGAACCTAGAAGAGAGTAAAACTATACCATGATGACGACCAAGTCCTAACACACAATCAAATTCTCTTACAAATAAAACGTAAGGATAGGATGAGGGAATCATCCACCTTAAATCCATTCCCCCAAACATAATTGATGACACTTAGATAATTAAGAGAAACCTATGGTAGAGGAAGAAAAACTAGGAGATATCATATCTTGAGTAGAAAAAACAACCACCATTTCGTGCATGCATGGAACACTTACCAATGCAAAGTGGAATATTTCCCAACCAAAGACATCAAAAAATAAGGCATAGACATTCACTAGAGGTTTCCCCACTAAGAGGTACAAACCTTTAATCAACTATAGTGACAATAGGTCATTTTTATGTAAGGGAACACTTCACAATACAAAATTATATGACATATATTCTAGATAAAAACACCTACCCATGAAGAAATGACATGAAGAGACTCAAAAGGTAAAGGGCAACAATTTTCATATATAAAGTTTCCTTACAAAATAAATTGAAGAACTTTTTATTTGATGAAATGAAGAATTATAGTGCCCAAAAAAGACACCAACACATAGAATGGACACTAATGCATATAAATTAAACTAGTGCACCATTACTTAAGTTTCCTAAATTTTTTCTATAGTCCAATTTTTATGTTGCAATCTTATTTTACATTGTAGTATTTTTGGTACATTGCAGTGTTGATTAAAGACTGAAAGTTCTTTCTAGGTCTCATACTTAGTTACAATTCCCAAGAATTGTAAAAATTATATAGAATACAAAATGGACTCTAAAATGACCACAAATCACTAGGTGACCAAGATGGATGGTCACACTTGATCTCTAAAATAAACAAACAAATGAGACACTCCCCAATAACTAGGAGGTCTACAAAGGACTCAAAACAAGTCCAAGGACATGAGAGATGAAGGGGAATGTTTCCAAAACACCCAACAAACTCTCCCACTATGAGGAAAGCCAAAAAAATATGACAACACCACCACATGGTGGGTCCTCATGCACACTAGGGGAAACACTAGGAAAAATGATACTAATGTCATTCTAAGGATATCATAATTGAATTCTTTCTATCGCATTGCATTTATTTTAATCCTAAATATTAAATTTCTATAAGTTAATCTTTCCTACATAGAAAAAATGACTAAAAGTACATTGAAATGGAATGAAAGCTCAACACCAACATTGATAAGTGGTAAGAATAATGATAATACCATAACCACTAATGTGGTATGTTTATAATCTATCCTATTATGAGGTCTTAGTATAATGTTAAAATTACATATGAGGACTCAAATGTTTTGAATTATACATTTTACAACATATCATGATAATGATAAAACTAAAGGCAAGTAGTAGAGAAATCCCATTGGCACAACATACAAAGCTCATCCAAGATCTTGAAAGTCCCCAATGTTGGTACCATGCCACCTAACCATGTGGTACTTGTAGGTCCACCCCACTATGCTAGGAAATAGTCACTTGGGCATAAACACATACGTGCTCACACAAAACAATGGGATTTTGGCTGACACATGCATATCATCCTAAATAACCATCATAGCATAACATACCAACATTCTAGATCAAAAAATCATCACATAAACATGGACAAAGGGGTAACATCACCAATATATAAGCATAATAGATGAAACACATCACATAGCATACACATGCCAAAAATTAAGAATATAACACATGTGTGAACACATGCAACCAAAGTCTCTACCAATCAAACACACATGATGAGTTTTAGGTAACACCTTGGATACAAAATCCAATGACAATACGAATTATGCTCCTAGAGTTAAGACAAGGAGTGTCATAACAATAGCTCAAAAGTATGGCTACTTTTGATTATGTATCCTTGTTGCCTTGTGAGGGTACCCAATTGAAATCCATTGGATTTGGATACAACATGTTCTTAGTGCATCATAAAATCCTTTACAAGCAATCCGAGTATGTCATTGGATTAACATATTGGTTCATTTTATTTACCCCATGAATTTCTTTAGTTATCACTTAATTAATAACTCTCATCTATTTTTACCTTCAAACTACTTTGGATCCCAACTAATGTCAATAGCCACTCCCTTCCTACATATATCTCTAATTCTAAGTTCCTCACTTCAAATCACTGTTTGGATATGATACAAAAAATAATACAAAAATAATGGGATAATAATATGGACATAGTCCCAAAATATTGCAAATGAAACAATAACAATGAGTCTTATTTTCTCCCATTTAAATTCATTCAAAATCATTCTAAAATTGAAAATTTCTAATTTTTTTATAAAATACTAGAAAATTACTTAGTACACCATTGATGAATGCTTAAATTTTTATTTGTTTTATAATAAAAATATCCAAAAACTAAAAATAATATTTTAATTCATAGATGCACAACAACATTCTTCGACATTAAAATTCACATATTTAATTCCCCAAATATTTTACCATGGTCATGGCTTAAAATGAATATTTTGAAATTTTGAAAACAATAATTTACATAATTAAATACACCAAAATTCAAACTAATTTGAATTCATATATTGTCACTTTAATGGGCGTGACATCCAGAAATTAAAAGAATTCAAAAACTAAGAGAAAATAAGTGATATGCATTAAATTTGGAGCACACCAAAATGAAAAATTCATTCAATTAAATCCAATTTCAAGAAACAAAATTTGTTAAAATCTAATCATAAATTCAATGCCTTCCTTTTCCAATCCAAACCAAGTCCAAACATTCCTTAAATTAAGAAATTTCATCCATTTTCCAATCTAAGAGAGAGGGCTTTGAGAGAGCAATTTGAAAAAAATGAGAAATGAATAATGTGATCCCTTTTTCCTTTTCCTATTTTATTTTTTCACTTTATTTCTATTTATCCTATTTCCCTTTTCACCCAATTACATACATATAAATTAACTCAATTTATTAAACCATTTCCTAAAATATGGGAGTGATAGATTAATTAAATTCTCTTCCTGAGGAATGAAATATTTAAAACTCATTAAAATATTTTGAATACAATTTTCCAATGTCAATAAATAGCAATTTTGATTTTTCTTTTCTATTTTCTTATTATAATGAATCAATCATCATTTTCACACAATGATCTAACCTTAAAAATATTAGTGTATGTAAACAAAAAATAAACAATCACAATTATAATCATAAATTTAAAGGTTTCCACAACATATGAAATCTTGAATCACCATTAATTTAGATCCAAACTCAAAGGTAAGAATCAAGACTCATCTCACACTCAAACTAAGTGTGATAGAGGTCACCAAGAATGCTAACCCAAATCTTTGATATAAATGTCATTTTGGAAATAGCCCAAACTTGAATATTCAAATGGGCAAATAAACCTATACCTACATACTCAAGTCACACATCACTTATACTTTTTGCATACATAATAGTTGAAGAAATGCATAATAATCCATTGGGGTATAATATCATATACATCATATAATCATCTTATCCAAAAATAACTCAATATAATTCCACATCATCCAAACAAGGAATGAGTTAATTGAGAATCACTTAGATTAAATACAATAACATCCATATATGTAACATGTACATGTCTATAGAGATAAAATATAGGGTGATAAGATCATTTTATAATCACATATATAATCTTGACACATATAAAAATAGTGATGGGATAAACACTATGATAATCTAGTAAGAGAAAGAATAATATATGTATAAAAAAAATATAGCATGATCCTAATGTAAAACATGGCATCTATGTAGAAGGGCCCTCACATCCTCACAAAATAAACATGTAATAAAGTAGATAAATTCATCACAAGGAACTTATCACAACACCCTACACACATCATAACATAAGAAATACCAAAAATAAAATGTAAAGGAACACTATCATTAAAAAAAGTGGGTGGTTAAAATAGACAACATAAAATCATACAATAACACATTTAGCAAACATGCTAACCAATTCATAATAAAAAATCAAGATAATGGTCCTATTAATGAAAATGTTGAACTTGAAACATGGATGACTACATGATACAACTCAAGGAAAAAAAGTGTGGGAATTAAAGATTCACCATCATATTTAGGAAATGCTTTAATAAAACCAATTGAAATGTTAATATAGTTAGAATAATAATAATAGAAAACTCAAGGAAAAAATGTGTAGGCATTACAATTTCATCATCATATTTAGGAAATTATTTAATAAAATCAATTGAAATGTTCATACATACTGCTATCACAATCAATAATGTTATAAATTATCTAGAATACAATTAGTTTCATTTTTCTGGTGTTGACACATATCACATTATGCAACAAATATTGTGATGTCATTTTTCATACTGGCCAAAAAGATATTGTGTTTGATTTTCTCATATATCTCGAGAAACCAAAAATTCCTAATAGAAGAAACATATAATTCTTGTAATAATGAGACCCAAAGAACACAATTTATAAAAATAAAAATGTATCCTTTGTAACACAAGTATTTATCATCCCAAGTGTAGTTTGGATTAGTTATAGGATCATTTTTTATCTATTGAAGAAGATTTTAAATTTGTGCATCTTATTACTACTCCTTTTAGATTATTTGTAACTAGTATGGAATTGGAAAGGATAAAACACATAAGGTCATGAGATCCTCATTTTCTTGGAAAGAACATTGGACACTACACTCTCTTTCCCTTTTTATAGATAATTTCATAATCATAGCCTAATACTTTGGTGATCCAATTGTGTTGTTATATAGAGGAGATACATTTGTATAAGAATTACTTAAGAATATGATGATTTTATTTGATGTAAAAGTGACATTTCACTAGATATGACATCCATGTATTGACAACGTGAATGGTGAACATCTACTTCTCATAACTTATGGTAAGGAAAAATCTACCTAGCTTGTGCCCTAATAGTAAAATATCATAGGAAACCCTCTTGCATTAAGATAGACTCAATTAAAATAGTAGAAACATAAATTTCAATGGTAAAAGGTTAAGAAAATTTAGAAAATTCAAGTACCAATGTATTACTCATAACATGCTTGAGGAATTTGGAAAGCCTATTTTTTTTCTTTGACCATTTGAATGCATTTTTATTTTATACTACTGTAATGGAGTGGCAACTTGACTATATCCCTTAATAAAATTATTATAATAGCCAATGGACTCAAGAATGGGTATTAAAATTGACTCCCATAATTATCACAACAATATTTTGCAAGATACCTATTTTTTAGTCTAGATCTTATTGTCCATGTGGATAGGACATTTTGAGGTGATTTTAATGGGGGACCATCATTATTCATGAATCCTTGGTTATGATGTTTAATTATACACTAATATCAAACAATATGTCACATAACAACTAACCATTAATAGTGGAGTTGAATAATAACTCTTAAGTATAAGTTGGTTTCTTCATATTGTATAATTATTTTGGCATCTATTCATCTATTTTTTGAGAGACTTGCAATTTTTGTCTAATTTTTATACTCTACTCTCTTAAAGTCCCCTTTTGAAACTCTTAAACCTTTGTGTCTTGCACTTCCATTATAATTAGTGACTAACATCTCCACATTGATAGAGATTAATCTTATGCATAGAACCACTGGGTAGTCCAAACTAATTTCTAGTGTGCAATAAATTGTATCCTTGCAACCCTCTCTCATGAAATAATATTATTTTTTAGCACTTAAAAAAGATAGCACATCTAATGCAACATGTACATCAATACATCTAGTTGATCTAATGAAATGCATCTAGAAGGATGAGTGTACAAATAAAAGAAAATAAAAATTACAATTAAGATGTCTCTCATAGTTAGAGTGAGTAGAGCATTTAACAATTGGAAGACATTTAATATGTATTTATAGTCTATCCTAAAATCCAAATTATTACTATTTATCTACCACTTAAAGAAAATGAACATACTAATAAAAATTTTAATTTTCATTTAAGAATTAACATATTATTATATTCTAGTATCCTATTTTAGAACCTAAAATTTAAACAATATTTTAAGATTTGATTGCATTTGTTCATGTAGTGTTTATTTGTCTAGTCCATTGGAATTGATTGATTCAACCCACAACTCTACCATGAAACACCTGCAACAATTACCTATCACAATAGAGAAGATCAAAAGTGAGATTGTGCTCAATAACATAAGAATTGTATTGATACAAATAACCTGGATGAATATTACAAATGAATGTGCATGCTTATATAAGTAATGCACAAGCAAACCCTACATGTGGATTAATTAGATAGAGACAAGTGTTTTAATCTCATGCAATGAGATGACTTTTCCTAAATTTAGTCCAATCTAATAATAAGAATCAAAATAAAGATTAAACATCAACTCCTAAGTTTAGCTTAAGTGAACTAAAGTAAAGAAGTAGGTCTAATAATTAATTGATGATTAATTAATTATCAGATAATAAATTATTTACTCCAACACCCCCCCTTAAGATCAACTTAGGGAGAAACTAAACAATTGATAAAGAAACCTAAATGAATGCATAATGGGTCTCGACTACAAGGCTTGATGAGGTACCCATGAACATGCAGTTGAAATCTCTCATAATTGGAGAAAAGGAGAAAACCACATGGGAAAAACTCCTCTCCAAAAGAGAGAAAAAGAAATGACTATACTAGAGAAAGAAGGATAGAAGGAGGACTCATTGTGACCCCCCAAGGACTGCTTTTGTCATGCAAGTACAATAGATGTCCCCCTAATAGGAGAGAGAAAATGAGGATATGAATCCCTCCATAAAGAAAGAGCTCTCATGCCAAGGATGAACATCTAAAGACAAAATATGATCCACTACCTACAAACAACATTTCTCCACTTAGGAAGAAACAAATCCACTGGTGATTGGAGAAGCCAATCCAAAAGGATGGGTGAATTAGGAATCCAAATCCAAATGATGTGTGTCTCTAAAAATTGCTCAAACATCCACATGTCAAAAAGTGATGATGTCAATCCAGAATCCTGTGAAGACTGATATAGAACTAGCTACAAAGGCAATGAAGATGGTGGGCCAACAACAGTGATGTGGCTATCAACAAAGAGGAGATGAATGTCCTCAAATTAATCCTCCAAATTTGCAATATAAGACTCTACAAGCAAGGATGATATGTCTACATGATATGAATCCCAAGTAGTTACGTCTGAAAGATGTATGTCTTGTTGTACTGAATCAGTAGGGGCCAAATATGTGGCGATGCCATACTGATCAGGAACAAAAAAAGATGATGTAGTCTCGATTTGAAGGGTGGGAACATGAAGACAAGGCTCTGATACCATGTTGGAATTGACTGATTCAACCCATAGCTCTACCATGAAATACCTACAGAAATTACCTATCACAATAGAGAAGATAAAAAATGAGATTGTGCTCAATAACCTAAGAATTGTATTCATACAAATAACCTAGATGAATATTACAAATGAATGTGCATGCTTATATAAGAAATGCACAAACAAACCCTACATGCAAATTAACTAGATAGAGACAAGTGTTTTAATCTCATGCAATGAGATGACTTGTCCTAAATTTAGTCCAATCTAATAATAAGAATCAAACTAAAGATTAAACATCAAATTTTAAGTTTAACTTAAGTGAACTAAAGTAAAGAAGCCTCTAATAATTAATTGATGATTAATCAATTATCAAATAATGACTTATTTACTCCAACATAGTCAATCATTTATATAAATTTTACAAATAATTGATAATTTCCAAATTCACATGACAATATTTTGGTGGTAGTTGTAAAAAATAAGTTATAAATAGAATAGCCTCAAAATGGTTATACCTAGTGACTACATGACAATGTCAAAACTAATTTACTCATTAGTACTAATCTAGTAAATCTAATAAAATAAAAACAGTTCTTGATTAGTGAGTTGTTACTTCTCAAAGGCTAATGCCATTTTTTTTTAACGAGAAAACCACTTTAATTAATTACTTGGGATCTAAAAGAGAATTCCTAGAAATCGGGTTGAAACACTAATCCCAATCTCTTTAAAAACTAACAAATAGAAATATTCTAAGTATTAAGAATTAATCTATAGATACATTGTGCATAATAGTTTTTACAGGCCATTGAAAAATCAATCATATATTTTCATAGTACCTTTGATTTTATGTTGAAAAGTATTTAGTGGAATCTATGGATACATGGATATCATAAAGCTAAATGTTTATTTCAACATATGGAATTTGAAAGAGGAAGATGATTACATTGGATGGTCATAGTCACCAAAGTTAGAATACATGTAACTAGAAGGAATGTGAAGCCATCTATCTACTAGTTATTTTTATTTTAATGAAATTTAAAAGGGTTTAATTGTGGTTATTCTAGCACATGAACTTGGTCAATTAGAACAAATATCTATTTCTCTAATGGACCTGTGCAAATGGGAAAACCTAAGAAGGTGGTTGCCCTTCCATTTTAGAATTCATATTGTTTTTTTATGGATATTTTCTTATAAAAGGGTTTCATTCACCCATAACCCAATTTGAACTTAAAAAAATTAGCAATGCGTAGATTATTTCACATTATGAAAGGGCCATCATACAAAGATCTAAATTGGAGTTGGTAAGTGAATAAATTGATCTCCATTATGATAAAGTATCCATGATTTTACTTATGATTCTCTTGAGTTCATTTTGTATGATTATAGGATACAATCTTGATCACCAACATAAGGAACTTGATTTTAATTTATTAATTGTTAAATAGTAATTGCAAATAAAAAGTGGGTTCTATTTTTTCTTAAAATTGTTTAGCATGTTTTTCTTTTGATGATTGAATTTTGTGTTTATATTATTCTTTTAACATCTCACTCCATAACTAAATTTATAGAAATTTTATTTTTTATTTTAAAAATTTATAATAAATTAAAATAAGATATGAAAAAAATAGATTCTATAAGGAATGGGAAGAAAATAATTTTATGGGAGCAATAATAGATACAATATTATTTTTTAATAGGAATAAATTTTATGATACTTTAATTTTAATGTTATACCCATAAAATACATAAGACCAACATAATAAAAAAAAACAAGTGTCTATAATTGTCGACATTTCCCATTGTCCAAAGACTTAGAACATACAACTAAGAGATGAGAGTAGTTGTAATATAAAGTAATATTGTGTCTAAAAATGGTTAAACTATACAAACTTTTAACACTATAATATTGTATATTGAAATAATAAAAAGTATAACACAATGAATAATTTTCGTTTAAAATATTTTATTTATAATTAAATTTTACTCTACATTTCCTTCCTTTCCATTAAGGTTTTCATCATTGACATTGCCATTGTAAAAGTGGGAACACTATTTACGGGGTTTGACTGAGGCAAACCCCTATATGACACAAACATTTTTCCCTCTTTGTGTATGTGTAGATTACAGGTTGAAGTAGGAGTGAAGAGATCTTGAAGAGAAATTTTGCATTGTTGTATTTGTTGTCATCATTCTTGTCAACCTACGGAAACTAAGTTGCAAAATTCATTTATGATATTCTGACAAGTTTGCAACTAGAAATCAAAATATTAGATCCGATACTAGAGGACCCCAAAAGTTGATCGTGACCCTTGTACAAAGATCCATTCACCATTGGGGGAATGAGTCCTTGTAGGCACATCAAAACCAATTTTTTTGAGCAGGTTTGTTGTCCTTTGCACTTCCCAGATCCACTTGCAAACTATTGTTTTTGTCTATCAGTTGTCGGGATCTTGCATTTTATGTATTAGGTCATATAGGATCATTAGTTTAATCATTATAAAATATTTTCAATCCATTCTAATCCCCCATTAGATGTAGATTCAGGTCTGATTGGCTCACCATTAGGGCTAAAAGTCAATCTTTTCACCTTGTGATCTACATCCTAATGAAATTTGGAAAAAGGCCACAATTGCATCCTATGTTCTTTGCATTTAGGACCTAGGATCCCTTTTTCTATATTTCATAAACAAACAATTAGATGATATAGAGATGTTAAATTTAGTTAGGTTTGGGTTCTAAAAATGAAGGTCTGAAGGCACCCCTAGGTAAGGTAAGCTAATATAATGCATTCAATAAATTGGAAATATTATTTAACCATGCATAAAATATTCATGTTAAATATAGCACCGGTCTTTGAAACATATTAAATAACTATTCAACACACTTCATTAGTCCATATTGAAAAGATTAACATTATGTCTCTACATGAGAGTGCTTAGAGTTAACATACAATTATAATCACTATGTATATGTTTCTTATATTTTGTATATATCTTCTAATATATAGCCATTAACTATATATGTTTATATGTCACTCTATTATCCCCCTCGACCCAACCCCACCCCCACTTTCCCTTGATATATAATTCAAGCATGCCCAATATGTCACTCATCTTTGTTTTCCCAATAGATGATTGTGATCACTTGCATAATATTTTTTCTCCTTCACCTTGTAGTCATTTTATTTCTTCTAAGATTTCCAATTAAACCATGTATGTGACTACTCCAAACATGATTCAAATTTAAATTAAGAAAAAATGACTAGAAAATGTATACTAGAGGAAAGCAAAAAAAAATTGTTTAACTCCATAAGAAAATAAAAAGACCATTTTTAAAATGTCTTCCTCAAGTTAAAATTTTGGCCATTGTACCTCTTATGAACCCATCTTCAATTATTGTGGTCTACACATCAAAAAATAAGATCACAACACCATCTAGTTGGTATAAGAAAACATCAATTGTTAGAATAACCATCCTTAATTAAGGAATTATGACATACACATACCCTTAAGGAATCAACAACCATATTATTTTAATTATATTAAATGAAACAAAGTCACATAACCTTGATTAATCATGTGTTAGTTGAGACAAGAATTTAAAATAATTGGAATTAGGGCATGGATAGCTGAGGCACTATACTACAATTCCACTCATGACTTGATGATGATTGTAGTACCCCTCCATTTATGCTTATGTTTTATGTTAGCATACTTTCACATATAATAGACTTTGGTACTTTGGTTTGGATATTTTGATCGCTGACTTTTGAGTGACAGTGGATTCGTTTTGTGATATGATAAACATTGTATGGTGATAATTAATTTCTGACATGCTTTGTATTAGCATAGATGTTTCCTTTAGATGTTATTGCTATATATATGTTTATGGTAGATTAACTGTTACTTAATTTGTCAATTTTTTGTGACATGTATTGGTGTGGAGAATGGAGTTGCATCACCTACTTGCGAGTGCCCTATGATTTTCGTGATTTTCTCCGCATGGTGTGCTTGTATAATGGATTATATATATATATATATATATATATATATATATATATATATATATTATTTGTTTGGTTGCAGGATTGCAGGTATATGACACCGACTCCACCTAGTTACTCAAGTCTGAGCGTGTCAAGACTCAATGGAAATGTTGATTGGGAGGTAGTAACATGGTTTATCCTAGTCTAGTCTTAAACCTAGTCACAATATATTGTCAGTTTTAGTTTGGAGTCTTTGGTGGTCTTGTTTGTCTCTGATTGGATTAATTGTTTTGAAAGGAAAATTTTGTCAATTTAATGATAGTTTGTTATTCTTTAACCTACTGTTTATTTAAATTAATTTTAAATGTTAAAAAATAAGTTTTACATTTTAATTAATTAATTAATTAGATTGTTTGGTTAAGTAATTTAATCATTGAGATTAAATTCATTTAATTAAATAAAGTAATTAATTGAATTAAAATTGCTTTAATTGTGTGAATAGATTTAAATTTAAAATTAATTGTTATGTGGGTAATGGTATTTTAATTGTTAGATAAATAAAATAAATAAATAAAGAAAAGGGAAATTGCATTTTTAAAGTTTGAATTCTTTAAATCTAGAAATGCATTCAATTTTTGATAAGGAAGAAGTAAAAGATTGCCGTGAGGTTGTTGAAAGATATTTTTTTTCTTCTCGACATGTGTGGCAGTGGAATTAATTGCTTCTTGTTGAGAATTTTCTCGGATGTTATCTGGGATTTGGGGAAAATAGAAGATTACTTCTTCACGGACAATGAAAAGAAGAGGGTTCTCTTAAAAATTGTTTTTGGGAAAAATTTGTGATTTCCATTGTGAATTGTTGTATATTTCTGGAAGATCTCTGGTTGAATTTTTGGCATATTTTGGGATTTTGTGTTCGGGAAAGGCTTTGGAAGCTATAGGAAAAGCTACTCTTCACCAGCCAAGTTTTACAAGCTATAGAGAAATAGGTATTTTTCTATTTAAATTAATTTTTCTCATTTTGAAAGATTGCCTATTTAAGAGTTAGTTTTGTGCAAATTTGTTAAATTATGAATTTAGAAGTTTGCAGAGTAAAATATTGTGTTTTGTGACTTATGTATTCTTTTCTGCAAATTAGTCTATATAGGATTTATTATTTCTTTATTAAAAGCTTCCTGTAGGAAATAAGTTTGAGTAAAATTTGTGAAGGGAAATCATTTAAATGGGAAAAATGAATTTGAAACCTCTGAGAATAAATTAGAATTTATTGGGGAAAAATTTTGTGCATACTGTAGAAATTTCTCAATTTCCCCATTACAAACCCTGTAGAATTTTCTAAATTTCCCCATAAGAAAACCCTATTGAATTTGTATACATATATATATATATATATTTTATACATATATACATTCATATATAAATTAGATTGTAAAAGTTTTGTATTCAATACATGGATATTTCTTTTGAAGTCGCCGTACAGGCGAAATTTGGATTTGGAAAATTTATTTAAAACAAACAGAATATAAATTATCGCCGTCCGTTTTTTTTTTTTTTATATAATTTTTTTGTTTTAGGAAATACATGTTAAAATCTGAGTGCCGAAGCACTCTGGGCGGGGCTACCCGCGGCCGACCTTGCGGGGGGATGACTATGAGGGCCGAGCCCAACACTGCCCTCACAGGTAGTGCTCGGCTCAGCCGCTCGCAGCCGAGCCCTGTGGGGCGGGCTGTGAAGGCAGTCCTACCCACAGCGCGGCCTGCGTAGGGTTAGGGCATAAAGCCCTAACTTCTATTTTTTTAAAAAGCTATGCGACTTTCATTTATATGTTTTAATTTAATATATTTAGCATTAATAATTATAATTTATATAATTATTTAATGTTAAGAAAATTTTGAAATTTTTTTAATGTTAATAAAGGAATATTTAAAAATAGTTTATTGAATATTTAGATATAAATATTTAATAATCAATTTATTATAACAAAGTTATTTGTGTTTAGATTAAACTGTTATTCTTGAGTGTATATAGATTTCATTATAATTTGTGGTTACGAAATTGAGCAAATTATAGATTTGATTTGTGTATTGAATGGAAGTTGAATTAAATCCTAGAAGATTAATTTTGTACTTCAAATTATTGCATGACTCGATTTAGTAAATCCTAATGTAGATTCCTATTGTTTTAATTTGCTTTAATTTGTGTTTTTTTTTACTGGGAAAATTGGGAATGTATTAAATGTACAAGTCTTCCAGATGAGTTGTATAATGTGGGAGTTGTTATTGTTTAAGTAGAATTCTTGTGTTGACTAAGGTTGTGTACATGGTTTTTGCATGGTGTTTAGACACCTGGTTTTATGAACACAGACTTGATGTTCGTTATGAAAAGTGTAGAATTATATGTTTTATTCTTGTACACCTTGTTTACCTTAGTCAGGGAAACTTAGATTCCTTATGTTATTTTTAGGGGAGTGGCTCTGTGTGAGGGCCGACACATAAAGTGGTGCCTGGGTAACTCATGGAGAGTTAGTAAGTCAATGGAAACTAAAACAAAATATTAGTTAGCTTAAAATCTTTAATTAGATTAATATGCCTCGCTTATAGACTCAAGAGCTAGTTCAGTCTCGAGTATAAGTTGAGAAGGCCTGGAATGGAAAATTGATATCTTGTTACTTTAAAAGATATTCGATTCCACAACAGTTTGCATATGGGGCTGGGTTTCATAAGAGGTTACCTAGGTAACCCAAGTTGGGGGCCGAAACCTAGGAAGAAATACCAGGGTAACCTGTGCAACATTGTGATGACACTCCATCTAAAATAATAGTTTACCTTATGAACTTTTTATATTGATTATCCCGATTATGGAAGCAATGTAACCATCAGTTAAGTATGTACTTGAGTCTAGGTTTAGTAGATTATGTCTAGGGAACCATATTACTATCTCCTAGCACACGGGGGTGGACCTACGAGTACCACATGGTTGGGTAGAACGTGCACCTTACTCCGTTGGGTCCCCAATTTATGATTATGGCAATGAGAGCTTCATGGATGGAGAGGTCGTATTTGGATATATATGTACTTCCTTTATTGCATCATTGGAAATCTTCTATTTGTAACATCCCTCAATTGTTATGAGGTGAACATTTGAAATATGTAATTGTAAACTATTATTTGATCTACCTCATTTGAAGAATGAGTATTGTAATGTCATTTCAAATGCAATGTAAGAATCTTATTTGTACTTTATACTATCATGAATGGAATTCAAATGTTATGCAATGTTTACTTTTAAGTGTATGTTAATTAAATACATGCAATGCTAAATACTAAAGTCATCTATGGAATCTCAAGTAGTGTGACGTCGCATAACTTAGAGAATGTATGCAACTAATAAAGTTAATATTAACACTTTTAAAAAAAAATTATTTCACTTTCATAAACAATTGCTACATTCCTTAGGCTACAATACAGGGCATTACAGATTGGTATCAGAGCAAAGGTTCTAACACTGGACGCTTTGGGTAATTGCGAGCCCATTAGGTTGACCTAGTATGTAGTGTCGCTATCTGTTAGCCTTGGTTGATTAGTATTTGAGACTCGTTATTGTTTATGTGTAGGATCATGCCTAGGCAACGTGGTAGAGGTCATGGCAGATGTCGAGGTGGAGGCCAAGGGCCAATCCCTCAGGTTACTCCCCCTCTGAGCCCTCATCAGAGTGATCAGGTAGAGCAGTTGGATCAGAGGAATGAGGGATAGATTCCTGAATAGTTAGGAGTAGAGGGTTCACAGTTACACCCTTTATTGGAGGAGGTCCTAGCTTGACTTGGACCTAGACAGGAAGTTGATCAGGAGGTAGTTAGAGAGTGTGATAGATCTCCAAGGAGAGTAGATGATACAATGCATCAAGATGCTATTATTGTTGGACATGTGGGATTTGTTAAGGGCACACCCTCCTACTTTTGATGGTATAGGAGGTGGTTTAGAGGTAGAGACCTGGCTATTGGACTTGGGTAGATGTTTTGCTATGCACCCATACGGTAGCAATACCTATGTGAGATGCACTATCATGCACCTGAGAGGATTCGCCTCTACTTGGTGGCACTTGGAGGAGCAGAAGCTCCACTTAGATATTGGGTCAGTGTCTTGGGAGATGTTCCTGGAGAGTTTAGAGCACAGTTCCTATCAGAACACTGGAGGCAACGACGGGCTAATGAGTTTCATGATTTACGTCAGTTGGCTCTATCTGTTGAGCAATATGAACGTAGATTTTATGAACTCAAGCAATATGCAGGTGTTGGTGATGATGAGTCTATGTTGGTTCAACACTTCATCAGGGGCTTAAATGCCCACATTAGTGGTGGAGTCAGAGTCTTTGAGTGAAAGTCTATGGAAGTTGTTGTGGAGAAGGCTCGTATAGTGGAAGAAAATCTTGTTATGGCATTAGGTGGTCACATAGGATTACAGATAGGCAGTGCTCCTACAATAGGTTTTAGTCCACAAGGTGGATAGGTGCAGACATGGGGTTCCTCTAGGAACCAACAGACACCTCTAAGGGTGGATAGTAGTAGCAGCAATAGCGTACACCTCAAAAGGATAATAATCCACAACCACAACAAGCTAATAGCCCACAGTTAGGAAAGAATCACAACTAGTGGCGCAACAAGCGCAATAGACAGGATTAGCTTGCTTAGAGTGCACAGTCTACTGTCAGTAGAGGTAGTTTCCAGCAATCCAATGCACCTTCGGGTGGCAGAGGATTTGGTAGAGGCACTAGTTGTTACTCGTGTGGTCAGCAGGGACACATTGCTAGGCAGTGTCCAATGAGAGGTTCTACAGGTTTTGGGCCTCAAACTACAGCATCAGAGCCTACAATGGGTGATGCCAGACGATCACATACAGTTTATGCTGTGGTTAATGACCGCCAAGCCGATCACCAAAACACAGTGGTCGAGACTTCAGGTAGGTTACATGGTGTTAGTGTTTCCATTCTTTTTGATTTCGGAGCTACCGAATCCTTTATTTCACCTACCATCGTTGAGTGATGTGGTCTTGTGGTGGTAAAGGAAGGCGGTAAGTGGTAGGTAGAATTCGCCCCTGGGGTGAAAGTAGCAGTAGAAAACCTTGTACATAATTGTGAACTTAAAATTGGTACGTTAATTACCTTAGTGGATCTACATGTTACACCTTTAGGATCGTATGACATAGTTTTAGGTATGGATTGGTTAGCATCTCATCATGCTGTGATTGACTATCGACTTAAGATAGTTAGTTGTATTAATGATTTAGGTGCGAAAGTGGAAATCATAGGTGTTCAAAGACCTATCTCTTTGTGGATGATATCTGCTATGCAATTAAAGAGATGTCTTCATCAGGGTTGTCAACTGTTTGCCACAAAAGTCACTGATTTGGAAGAAGGTGAGAGTCGAGAGATATCTCTTGATGATCATCCTATTCTTAGGGAATTTGCTAACGTGTTTCCTGATGATATACTTGGAATGCCACCGAAGAGGGATATTGATTTTAGAGTTGACCTAGTTCATGGAGTTGAGCCTATATCTCGAGCTCCATATAGAATGACTACTCAGGAGTTAGAGGAGCTTCATATCCAGTTAGAGGAAATATTAGAAAAAGGTTTTATTCATCCTAGTGTTTCTCCTTGGGGAGCACTTGTCATCTTCGTAAAGAAGAAGGATGGGTCACTTAGATTGTGCATTGACTATCGTTAATTGAACAAGGTTACAATTAAGAATCGTTATCCTCTGCCTAGAATCGATGATCTTTTCGATCAGATCAAGGGAGCTAATGTGTTCTCTAAAATTGATTTGAAATATGGTTACCATCAATTGCGAATTGCAGAAACAAACATTCATAAAATTGCATTTCGAACTCGTTATGGGCACTATGAATTCACAGTAGTACCGTTTGGGTTAATGAACACACCATCAGTATTTATGAGTTTAATGAATGGTGTTTTTCATACATACCTTGATCGCTTTGTCCTTGTATTTCTTGATGATATTTTGATCTATTCAAGAAACATGAAGGAGCATGAAGAGCACTTGAGACAGGTATTGCAATGTTGAAAGGAAAATCAATTGTATGCGAACTTGAAGAAGTGTAATTTCTTTCAAACTGAAGTAAAATACCTTGGACATGTGATTTTTGGAAAAGGTATTGCTGTGGATCCTTCAAAGATTCAAGCTATTGTAGATTGGCCTATACCTACTAATGTAGGTGAAGTTCTTAGTTTTATGGGTCTAGCTAGTTATTATAGACGTTTTGTTCAGGGATTTTCTAGAATTGGTCATCCTATTACTTCTCTTCAGAGAAAAGGGAAGAAGTTTGTTTGGATAGAGCAGTGTCAGTTGGCTTTTCAGACACTTAAAGAAAAGTTGACTAATGCGCCTATATTGATTGTTCCTAATCCTACTAAGGATTTTGTAGTTTGCACTTATGCATCCTTAGAGGGTTTGGAAGCAGTTCTGATGCAAGATGGGCATGTGATTGCTTATGAGTCTTGCAAACTCAAAGATCATGAATTAAACTATCCCACTCATGATTTAGAACTTGTTGCAGTTGTGCATACATTAGTTTGATGTAGGCATTTCTTATTGGGTCACCGTTTCGAACTTCACACTGATCACCATAGTCTACAATACATTTTTACGCAACCTAACTTGAATGCTAGATAGAGACGGTGGATGGAGTTGTGTGAATATGATTTTGAAGTGAAATATGTTCAAGGAAAAGAGAATGTAGTGGCTGACGCTCTTAGTCATCGTCGACATGAGATCTCTGCTACGACTTTTGAAGTAGATTTGAGAGGTCAAATTTTAGCAGCACTTCCTACTGATAGATTGTATCAGGAAGTGAAGTCAGAGATTGAATCTGGTAGACCTTTATAAGGTCAATTTGCAGGGTATATCCTTGAACTAGATGGTATATTACAACATTTAGGTCATATCTATGTACCACATTTTGAGGGTCTTCATACATTAATTATGACTGAAGCACATCGAGCTCCATACTCAGCTCATCCAGGTGTTAAGAAAATGCATGCGGATCTTCGACAATTATATTTCTGGCCTGGTATGAAACATGATATTGCTAACTATGTATCGAGATGTCTTGAATTCCAGCGAGTTAAAGCTGAGAATCAACATCCCACTGGATTATTACAGCCACATCTAATTCCTGAATGGAAATGGGATATTATATCTATTGAATTTATTGTTGGATTACCTACGTCATCACGTCGACATGATGCCATTATGGTAACTGTTGACCGATTGACTAAGGTGGCTCATTTTTCGCCAGTACTATCATCTTATAATGCTTCATCCGTAGCTAGGATATTCATGGAGGACATAGTTAGATTGCATGGGATTCCTCGTAGGATTATTTCTGATAGAGATCCCGTATTTACATCAGCCCTATAGACTTCATTACAACATGCTCTAGGTACACAGTTGAACTTTAGTTTAGCATATCATCCTCAAACTGATGGACAAACAGAGAGAGTTAGTCAAATATTAGAGGATATGCTTAGAATGTATGTAATGGACTAACAGTCACGTTGGGAGGATTATCTATATTTAGTAGAATTTGCTTACAATAACGGATATCAAAGTTCCATAGGTATGCCACCATTTCATACATTATACGGTCGTCCTTGTCAAACTCCATTGAGTTGGGATCGACTTGAGGATAGAGTGTTACTTGGTCCTGAGATGCTTCGAGACATGGAGCAACAGGTTGACCATATTAGAGATCATTTGATAGTAGCACATGATAGGCAAAAGAAATATGCCAATGCACATAGAATAGATCGACAATTTGCAGTTGGTGATAAAGTGTTTCTTCGAGTGTGATCGCAAAAGAGTCCAATCCATTATGGAAAAGGCTCTAAGCTTGCACCTCGTTTTGTTGGGCCATTTGAGATCCTAGAGAGGATTGGTCCTATGGTGTATCAACTCGCCTTACCACCTAGTGTGTCACATATTCATGATGTTTTCCATGTATCAGTTCTTAGACAATATCATCCCAACATTTCTCATGTACTTGATTGGAATGCGTTATAGGTAGAGGACGAGCAGTTGGCTTTGGAGCCCGTGGCCATCCTACAGTGCCAGACGCTTGGTCTCAGGGGTCGAGACGTTGATCAGGTGAGGGTCCAATGGGATCCTAGCCATAAGGCTTCTGCTACTTGGGAGGATGCGATATGCATGAGGGAACTTTATCCCTATCTGTTCGCAGGCTTTCAGGAGCAAGCCTCATCCTAGGGGGGGAGGATGTAGTACCCCTCCATTTATGCTTATGTTTTCTATTAGCATGCTTTCACATATGATAGACTTTGGTACTTTGATTTGGTTATTTTGATCACTGACTTTTGAGTGATAGTGGATTCGTTTTGTGATATGATAAACATTGTATGGTGATAATTAATTTCTGACATGCTTTGTATTAGCGTAGATGTTTCCTTCAAATGTTATTGCTATATAAATGTTTATGGTAGATTAACTATTACTTAATTTGTCAATTTGTTGTGACGTGTATTGGTGTGGAGAATGAAGTTGCATCACTCGCTTGCGAGTGCCTTGTGATTTCCATGATTTTCTCCGCATGGTGTGCTTGTATAATAGATTATATATGTATGTTATTTGTTTGATTGTAGGTTTGCAGGTACATGACACCGACTCCACCTGGTTACTCAAGTCTGAGCATGTAACGACTCAACGGAAATGTTGATTGGGAGGTAGTAACATGGTTTATCCTAGTCTAGTCTTAAACCCAGTTATAGTATATTGTCAGTTTTAGTTTGGAGTCTTTGGTGGTCTTGTTTGTCTCTGATTGGATTAATTGTTTTGAAAGGAAAATTTTGTCAATTTAATGATAGTTTGTTATTCTTTAATTTACTATTCATTTAAATTAATTTTAAATGTTAAAAATAAGTTTTACATTTTAATTAATTAATTAATTAGTTTGTTTGGTTAAGTAATTTAATCATTGAGATTAAATTCATTTAATTAATTAAATAAATTAATTGAATTATAATTGCTTTAATTGTGTGAATAGATTTAAATTTAAAATTAAGTGTTATGTGGGTAATAGTATTTTAATTGTTAGATAAATAAAATAAATAAATAAAGAAAAGGGAAATTGCATTTTTAAAGTTTGAATTCTTTAAATCTAGAAATGCATTCAATTTTTGATAAGGAAGAAGTAAAAGATTGTCGTGAGGTTGTTGAAAGATATTTTTTTCTTCTCGACATGTGTGGCAATGGAATTAATTGCTTCTTGTTGAGAATTTTCTTAGATGTTATCTGGGATTTGGGGAAAATAGAAGATTACTTCTTCACGGAAAATGAAAAGAAAAGGGTCCTCTTAAAAATTGTTTTTGGGAAAAATTTGTGATTTCCTTTGTGAATTGTTGTATATTTCTGGAAGATCTTTGGTTGAATTTTTGGCATATTTTGGGATTTTGTGTTCGAGAAAGGCTTTGGAAGCTACAGGGAAAACTAGTCTTCACCAGCCAAGTTTTACAAGCTACAGAGAAATACGTATTTTTCTATTTAAATTAATTTGTCTCATTTTGAAAGATTGCCTGTTTAAGAGTTAGTTTTGTGCAAATTTATTAAATTATGAATTTAGAAGTTTGTAGAGTAAACTATTGTGTTTTGTGACTTCTGTATTCTTCTCGGCAAATTAGTCTGTAGATGATTTATTATTTCTTTATTAAAAGCTTCCTATAGGAAATAAGTTTGAGTAAAATTTGTGAAGGGAAATCATTTAAATGGGAAAAATGAATTTGAAACCTCTGAGAATAAATTAGAATTTATTGGGGAAAAATTTTGTGCATACTGTAGAAATTTCTCAATTTCCCCATTACAAACCCTGTAGAATTTTTTAAATTTTCCCATAAGAAAACCCTATTGAATTTGTATATATATATATATATATTTATATATATATTTTATACATATATACATTCATATATAAATTAGATTGTAAAATTTTTGTATTCAATACATGGATATTTCTTGAAGTCGCCGTACAGGCGAGATTTGGATTTGGAAAATTTATTTAAAAAAAAAAGGAATATAAATTATTGCTGTCTGTTTTTTTATTTTATATATATATTTTTTTAGGAAATACATGTTAAAATTTGTAAGTGCCGAAGCGCTCTGGGCGGGGCTACCCACGGCCGACCCCGCAGGGGTACGCTATTGAGGGCCGAGCCCAGCATTGCCCTCATAGGCAGTGCTCAGCTTAGCCGCCCGCGGCTGAGCCCTGTGGGGCAAGCTACGAAGGTAGCCCTACCCACAACGCGACTTGCACAGGGTTAGGGCATAAAGCCCTAACTTCTATTTTTTTAAAAAGCTATGCGAATTTCATTTATATGTTTTAATTTAATATATTTAGCATTAATAATTATAATTTATATAATTATTTAATGTTAAGAAAATTTTCTAAAAATGTTTATGTTAATAAAGGAATATTTAAAAATAGTTTATTGAATATTTAGATATAAATATTTAATAATCAATTTATTATAACAAAGTTATTTGTGTTTAGATTAAACTGTTATTCTTGAGTGTATATAGATTTCATTATAATTTGTGGTTATTAAATTGAGCAAATTATAGATTTGATTTTTGGATTGAATGGAAGTTGAATTAAATCCTAGAAGATTAATTTTGTACTTCAAATTATTGCATGACTCGATTTAGTAAATCCTAATGTAGATTCCTATTGTTTTAATTTGTTTTAAATTGTGTTCTTTTTTATTGGGCAAATCAGGAATGTATTAAATGTACAAGTTTTCCAGATGAGTTGTATAATGTGGGAGTTGTTATTGTTTAAGTAGAATTCTTGTGTTGACTAAGGTTGTGTACATGGTTTTTGCATGGTGTTTAGACACTTGGTTTTATGAACATAGACTTGATGTTCGTTATGAAAAGTGTAGAATTATATGTTGTATTCTTGTACACCTTGTTTACCTTAGTCAGGGAAACTTAGATTCCTTATGTTATTTTTAGGGGAGTGGCTCTGTGTGAGGGCCGGCACACAAAGTGGTGCTTGGGTAACTCATGGAGAGTTAGTAAGTTAGTGGAAACTAAAATAAAACATTAACAAAACATTAGTTAGCTTAAAATATTTAATTAGATTAATATGCCTCTCTTATAGACTCAAGAGCTAGTTCAGTCTCGAGCATAAGTTGAGAAGGCTTGGAATGACAAATTGATATCTTGATACTTTAAAAGATATTCGATTCCGCAATAGTTTGCATATGGGGTCGGGTTTCGTAAGAGGTTACCAGGGTAATCCAAAACCTAGGAAGAAATACTAGGGTAACCTGTGCAACATTGTGATGACACTCCACCTAAAATAACAGTTTACCTTGTGAACTTTGTATATTGATTATCCCAATTCTGGAAGCAATGTAACCATCAGCTAAGTATGTACTTGAGTCTAGGGTTAGTAGATTATGTCTAGGGAACCATATTACTATCTCCTAGCATGGGGGGTGGACCTATGGGTACCACATGGTTGGGTGGAACGTGCACCTTACTCCGTTGGGTCCCCAGTTTATGATTATGGCAATGAGAGCTTCATGGATGGAGAGGTCGTATTTGGATATATATGTACTTCCTTTATTGCATCATTGGAAATCTTGTATTTATAACATCCCTCAATTGTTATGAGGTGAACATTTAAAATATGTAATTGTAAACTATTATTTGATCTACCTCATTTGAAGAATGAGTATTGTAATGTCATTTCAAATTCAATGTAAGAATCTTATTTGTACTTTATACTATCATGAATGGAATTCAAATGTTATGCAATGTTTACTTTTAATTTTATGTTAATTAAATACATGCAATGCTAAATACTAAAGTCGTCTATGGAATCTCAAGTAGTGTGATATCGCATAACTTAGAGAATGTATGCAACTCATAAAGTTAATATTAACACTTTAAAAAAAAAAATATTTCACTTTCGTAAACAATTGCTACATTCCTTAGGCTACAAGATTAGGCATTACAATGATCGAGACTCATTATGATCGTTATAAAGAAATTTAAAGTTAAGGGAAATGTCACATGTCAATATAGAACAATCATGTTAACTACCCAATATATCATTGAAAGTGATTATATGAGAATTACCACATCCCATTTAGATTCGATTTCTAATGTTTGTGTATAAATGAAAAGTGTATAATTTACAATTTTTCTTTTCATTTAGCACTCATTTTTAGCACCTTGCTTGATAATCATAACCATATATACTTTGTAACCATTTGATGTACTATATTTTCAAAAACTTGAACCCCATTTCACAACTAATATCTTTTAAAGTCCCTTACATTTCATGTCATTATGGTACCTCAAATGCTACTATAATTTTCTCACAACATTCCAAATGTGTTTTTCCCCAATTACATTTTTTCACTTCACTGTACATATCAATCTTATCTTGTGATTAAAAGACCATAAATAAATAGATTTGAGAGAGAGAGAGAGAGAGAGCTCCATACACCCCTCCACCCCATTTCATTGACTGCTTCACCCCATAATATTACACTTGATCATGTGGGAATTATGTACTCTTAAGGTCCAACCTCCAACAAAGTTAAATTCTATTTGTGGGACTTGACAAAGTCATTAGGAGGAAGTTAGATACTTCTACAACCTAGCACAAGAAGTTCCTTAATGAACCTATGACACCACTCCATTCCAAAAAACTATTTATATTAGAAGTGCATGCTATAAGTTTATAGTGGATAAAACTGCAACCATATAAAACTATTTTGTAGTTGAAGGATAAGACAATAACCACATAGATCTAATCACGACAAAGAAGACAATACCATTAGCAATAACATCTAGCTGACATATAGACTGAAGACAAACACACAAAGATTTTGATGTAGCTTCTAGATTTTTCCTCCTATCATAGACCAATACAAAATAAAGAACATAACATCATCAAATACCAAAATAAGAGTAAACCACTCTAATCTCTTCTTTCTCCATTTACTTTTGTAATCAATCTTATCCGAGACTTATATTTTAAAGTTAAAATCTAAATATATTTAAATGATTTAGCATATTTTAGTTTAGATTCTAGACTCAAATATTCACATAGGGACATATAAGGGGGAGTGTGACTAGTCACTGTATCTGGAAAGAAGGAAGAGTAGGAATATATAGTGAGCTTACGTAGGTATACCTAAATAGAACCAACAATGTCCACATATATCCTTTTCTTTCCTTTATCATCTTTCACCTCTTAATCAAAGCTTTTATATGAGCGACACTCAAGAAAAGGTATACTGGGTAAAAATGTCAATGTCCAACCATGGAAAACTTTTGAGTATGAATGAAGTGATTTTGTAAGATAAAGGAATTAGCATGTTTTGAAAGGGTTTAATTTCTCAAGAGAATACACTTTGGAATGTCACTCTCTTGTTCTCTGTGAGGCTAAATCTCAAAACTTACACACATGCACACAATATGTTTTTAGTTGCACATGTTTCACAGATGAACATAAACCTAAAAATAATTATAATCACTTACCATTGTGTGCATTTATATAGCAATTTTTCAAAGAGAAAAAAATTCACATGGGATTTGAAGAGGGTTCATGATTTTTCATAGAGTTTGCCCCCATGAATCATACAAAATGTAGAAGTAAATGGTGTCATTTTGTTAGGGTTGTTGAGAAATAGTAATTGAGTTGAGCCACTTCCATCTATACATATTTTTTATGATGTTCAATTATAAAATATAACCATATAAATAATATCATGCAGAAATAACACAATGCTCAAAAAATAGTTGCAAATATGATTATTTGACAACAAAAAGTGTAGACTACTTTGAGGAGGTAACCACCTTAATAGAAAAACTCTTACAAAATATATTATGATATAATATTTTCTTTATCACATCAATGGATGCTCCTCACAAAGAGTGACTTATAATGCACAAATTGTTTAGGATAAATCCACACAATGCATCAAGTTAACTATACTAGGACTATTACAATGCTTTAAATAGTTTAGATGTGGGGTTTTAATGTCACCCTCTTTCAAATATCCTTGTTTTCAAGGTGCAATTCAAAGGAGCTAATACTAAAGTTGATGGAGGGGTTCTCAAGTGGCATCTTTTGATTCCAATATACACCACTAAACCATAACTTTAGTGACAGTGTGGTTATAGTGTGATTATGATCCTTAATCCAAAATATGTGAACATATTGGCCAATTACCTTCTTTAGACATTAGACATGGAATCAAGATGCAACTTGGAAGTTAGAGGGTAGTCTAACTTGTAGGCAACACTAACTACCCATTATAGTATCTGGAAAAGTCCATAAAAATGTGCATTGTAACTTATGTAAGTATTGTTAAGATTGAGGGATGTCTACTTAAACAATTCTCCAAGCTCTTATTGACAATTTATATCTAAGAATTAGTTTTCAAGTTGGATGTTGAGCTCATCTTCAATTGTATTCTCTAAAACTTGAATATTTTTTTTATCAAAAGTTGAATATGATGTTTTCAATTTAAGTTTTCTTCTTCAGTTCACTTTACATGTCAATCTTACCTCATGCCCAAATGACCATAAACAACAAGATTATGTTGAATAAATAGGGAATTAAGAGGAATGAACACATGAGAGGAAAAAGGGGGAGAGAGAAAAAAGATAAGCACCAACAAGAATCTACAAGAGAAAGAATAACAACACATTTACACAATGAAAACAAAGTACAAAGTAGAAGTCTTAGAAACACTATGTACACAAACACCCTCTCATACTATACTTGATCACATAAGTATTTTGCACTCTTTCCAAGGGCCAACCTCTAACTTTTCAAATTGCTTGTGGGACTTGTCAAAGTCATTAGCGGAAAGTTAGATGCTTCCACAACCTACCACAAGAAGTCCCCAAATGTGTCCACAACACCACTCCGTCTGAAACAAAATATTTTTAGTGTAGGTACATGTAGGTTTACAATGAATAGGACCATGGCCATGTAGGACTCTTTCATAGTTGAAGGACTAGACCATTACCATACAAGCATGACCAAGCCAAAGAAGACATTGTCACTAACACATATAATGGCATCTTGCTGACATAAAATTTGAGGATAGACACACCAAGATTTTGATGTAACTTCAAGATTCCTCCTCCTATGTTTGACCAATACAAAATAATGAGCAAACTAAGATCAAATGCCACAATTAAGACTAATCCATCGTAAACTCTTCTTTCCCATGCTTACTTTCTATAATCAACCTCATTTGCTTATTATATTTTTAAATTTTAAATATTAATATATTTAAATGATTTACCATGTTTTAGTTTAGCTTTAGACTCAAGGAACCCTTCTTAATCAAAATAAAATAAAATAAAATAAAAATTATATTAGTTAATCTATAATATAAATCATATTCTCTTCTCACAAATAAGGGAGTGTGATCAATCATTGTATCCGGAAGGAAGGAAGCAAGAGCAGGAATATAAAACAGAATTTAGGTGGGTATGCCTAAATACAACAAATGATGTCCACACATGTATCATTTTCTTCCTTTTATAATCATTGACATTATAATTCAAAGCTTTAATATGAGAGACAATTAAGAAAAGGTATGGTGGCTAAAAATGTAAGTGCTGCAATAATTCTGTTTAGTAGCAGACTGTGTATGCCAATCTATCATCTGCCATGGTTGGTATCTTTTGACTGTTAGTTTGTATTCTGCTGATCTTTGACTGTTGCCTGTATTCTGTAATCTTTTATTATGCCTAATGATATGATTTTCTAAACCAAGTGCCCAACAATGGAAACTCTTGTGTATGAATGAAATACTTGTGGCCCATACACAGTCGCTCTGTGAAGCAATATAAAATAGATTTCCTTACTGTTTTTAGGATTTCGTGGCCTTGCCGACAGATCTTCTATATAAGATTTGCAGGGTTCTGTTTCCTCATAATACACAAGAAACAAAATTTGAGTCATGGGAGTGTTTATGGAGGTTGTTGGGCATTGTATTTCATTATTTATGGAAAATTAATCTTAAGAAAACTGTAGAATTTAAGAGATAATGATTATATGGTTTGGTGGGAAGTTCCTTTCAGAATTTAAGACTATTGGATTCGAATGGAAAACCACAAACCGCGGTTCTAATAAGCATTGTACAAAAGAGTTGTATATAAGGCTTTTTTAAGACAAGTTATTGATTGTAAGGGAGAAAAAGAGGAGGATGGTGTATCTCTTCTTCTTTTTCCTTTTTATTTTTGGGATGAGTTGATTGATATGTTTGCCTGATTTTGTCTTTGAGATTGAATTAAAAGTTGGAAATGCATGCAAATGGTTATGGTAAATTGATATATTTGTTCTAATTTTCAGATAGGATAGGTAAAATTTTGGTTGATTTTTATGATTGTAGTTTTTTAATTTTATTTTATGTATTTGTTGATTTGGTATAGTATGGTGTTGAGGAATATCTTTGAGGACTTGTTATGAAATAATTAAATTGTGATATATATTTTTGTCTTAGTCAAGCTCTATGTTTTTTCTTTTTGTAATGACAGAAAGATGAATAGTACATAATTTGTCCTTTGGAATGTTGATGCAAGCTTTGATGAATGTCATATGTATTTTTAAATGTGAATCTAATGCTATAATTATTTCTCTTTGCATTCTTATGATCTTATATTTTTTATATAATGACCAAGGAAATGTCTTTACATATGACAACCTAGAGTGTAACTTGAGGGCTAGTACACAAGCCAACATACAAGGGTCATATTTTTGAGTTAGATCAGCTTGAAATCAGTGGGAAACAAATTTAGATTTGGAGGATGAGACCATGCTAACTTCTTGTTTAGGGACAAGATCAAAATAATGATCACATCTAGAAAGTGAAGATGGATGGTAGATGAGATGTACAAATAAATGAGACTCAAAATGGGTAAATGAATAACTGATTTACAAATTTTGCTAACTTTTATGCACATATAATCAAAATCAGTTGTTAAATCAACATGGCTAAAGTGAGTACAAAACTAGAAGGAAAAAGTATGAGGTATGCTATTTTCTACTCTATAATTTCCCCCACCATAGTGTGCATATGAATCTACATTTATAATGCATGCAAAAGTAGGATAATGTAGTAAGAATATTTCAAAAGGATATATTTATTAAAATAATTCAATTTGGATTGTGGTCCTCTTGTTCTCCATGAGGCTAAATCTCAATTTTTTCACACGTGCACACAAAAAATCAACAATTGCACATGTTTCACACATAAGCATAAAGTTAAAAATAATTGTAATCACTAAGTATCAAGCACACGCTTTCATTTTAGTTTTTTAAAGTGAAAAATAACTACACGGGATTAGAAGAGACCTTATGGAATTGTAACCATGTTGGCCCCCATGAACCATGAAAAAGTGAAGAAGTAAGATGTTTCATGTTGTTAGGGTTGCTAATGAGTAGTAACTAAGTTGGCCTACTTTCATCTATACATATTTTAAAGATTTTCACCTATAAAATGTCATAAAAACAACAATAACATATAAAAAAGAATAGAATGCTTAGAAAATAGCGAAAAATATGATTATATTGATAATAAAATCATAGTCTACTTTAGGGGTAACTTCCTTAAGATAAAAGTTCTAGTACTATAATTTCAATATGATATTTGTTGTATTACACCACCAATATGTAGTCCTTACAATGATTGACCTATAATATACAATAAATTTAGGATAAACCCACACAATGTAATATTGGATAAATAATATACTATGAATATTACAATGCTTTAAATATTTTTCACATGGCTCCTAATGTATGGCATTATCCTTCAAAAATCCTTGTCCTCGAGGTGTGAATTGGAGAAACTACTGCTAAAGTTGGTGGAGAGGTTCCCAAGTGACATGTTACTATAATATGTGTCATTAAACCAAAACTTTGAAGATGGTGTGGTTATGTAGTGAGTATGATTGTTGGCTCAAAATAGCCTCAAAATTAAGGATGATAAATCCTTTTGTAATATAATTCAAGAAGTTATGATGGAATATGAATATTTTGGTCAATAAAATTCTTTAGATAGAAGACATGGAAACCAAGATGCAACTTGGAAGATAGGGTAATGTATAGCTTGTAGGCCACTTCACTCACCTATTGTAATATCTTGAATGGTCATAACATTTGGGAGCTAACTTAGGTCAATCAATAATATTGAGAGGAACCATATCCCCAACAATGAAAGTGCACCCATAATGATGCTAAAAAACTTATTATTTCATGTGGTTATGAGCCAAGACCAATTTTTCCTTGAGAGTGTAGAGAAGAGATCCATTTGTGCTATGAGGAATCAATAGCTTGTACTTTGGAATTGCTAGGAAAGTAAGAAGGAAGAGATGGTGGAGGGTGACCACACATAACTTCATAAGGTGTCATTTTGGTGGAAGAATGATAGGAAGTGTTGCACAACCATTCTAAAATAGGTATCCATTTATCCCACTGTGTTTCTCTAAATCTAAATAATGTAATTATTTCCACTTATTGACAATTTATTCCTAACCATCAATTTTTGGGTGATATGTTCATCTCATATTTTATCAAAACCTCTATAGCTTAAAAAACTATCAAAAGCGATTGGTGAAGGTGGGATCATGAACATAGGTAATGAGAGTGAGCAAATAAAGGAGGAAAATATGGGGTCATAGAAGAATTGAGAAACAATAGAGGTATAGTATGAATGGGACAAGTAATAAAAGTGGGCATATTTGGAGAGATTCTTAATTGTCAATATAATCTCAAATTTCCTACCAATCTTAGGAAATCCTTCAATAAAATCAATTAAATTTCAAGTACTACTCCATCAAAATCAAGAATGATTTTACAGTATTTAAAATATAGACAGTTTCTCCTTCTAGTTTTGGCACTAATCACATTCTGAAACAATTTTTTTATGTCATTTTTCATACCAATGCAAAAGAAAGTGTGTTTTCTTTTTTTATATTTATTGAGGAACCAAGAATGCCTAGTAGAAGAGGACATATGTAACTCTTATAATAGTGGAACCAAAATAACATAATTTATATAAAAATTAATGTGCCCTTTGTAGTGCAAGTAAATACCATTCCAAGTGTAGTCAGGCTTGGTTGTAGGATCATTTATTATCTATTAAATAACTTCTTTGATTTGTGTATTGTATTGCCATTCGTTTGGACCATTTGTATCCAATATAGAGTTGGAAGTGTAATGCCCATCTATTCCTTGCCTTGATATATTTATATTTAGCATTGTATTGTGTGTATTTTGAGACAATAGATGATTGATTGATGATATTATTTCTACACTTATATGATGTATGTAATATTGTTCCCCATTGGGTGTTTATACATTTCTTGGCTATTATATATTGAGTAGGTACACTTGACGTGTGCTCTAAGAATGTAGGTAATGTTTATTTCTCTACCTCATTTTATAAGTTTGAACTATTATTGTGGAGATATTGCATTGGGCCATGTTCATCTATTGTTCCCTATCACACTCAAATCAAGTGCAAGGTACATCATGTGTGACCCTATTCAAACCTAGATTTTAATTGGAGGTAATTCTAGAGTTTGTTCATGTTGTGGCTTACTAGTAATTTTACGTTTTAATTTAGTATATTTTAATTTCATTTTTATTGTAAATATGTTTCAAGGAGTTAGTCATTGGATTCTAATTGGTTAAAATATTTTTCTGAGTTTTGGAAAAGGAAATAATGGTTTTTTTTGTTAAAGGTGGAAAAACCGCTATATTATTGATATAAAAAAAATAGAGTCCAAAAAATACATCCATCACCCAAAAGGCGATAATAGGAGATACATGAAAATTATGTCATGTTTATAAATATTTTACAGTAGTGAAAACAAAGAGATAATTCAACCAACAAAACCCCCACTAGAGCTTGTAGCCTCAACCAGAGCAAGAAATATAGGGGATCATCCTCAACATGCAAGTGAAGAAGAAGTGAATTTCATTTAAAAACTTTAAATATTTCAAAAAAAAATCCTCACCAATAACCAGTTTCATTTGGTCCATGCAAAAGAGGGAAGTGTGAGGATTGTCTCAAACCAATCCTATGACCATGGTGAGAAGGACATATAGAGGAACCAAAGAACTCAATATATCATTTTAAAAAAAAATAACACCCACATGTGTTATACCATGATTAAAATTATAATCATCCAAAGAGGCTTTCCAAAAAAAGAGAGAAAACAAAGATGGTTGAATTTAGGTGACTGAAAGGAACTTTATCATTTGTTTGCACTAGAGAATATCCATTGAAATGGAAGGGAAGATAGAGGTAACTCCAAAAAGGAAGGGAATTGTAATTACAAATTAACCACTAGCAACCAACCAACAATTGACAAGATTTTGTTTTCCACCTACGGGTAAGGGATGAGAAAAATGTGATCCAAACACTCCTTGTCAAAAGTGAATGAGTCCTTGTGTTCCCAAAAGAAACATGGTAGAGATCTGTAGACTAGATAGCCCATGATGACAAAATAGGATTTTTATTGACCTAAAAATGGTATTTCTAGCTTTTTAATATAAAGGAGTGAGTTCGTGGAAAACACACGAACAACATTATGAACCATACAAAAGTTACACTAAAATTTGCACCACCAAATAGTTCACATGGATCAAATCTAAGAATAACCCGGAGGAAGTTGTATTGACATATTAACTCAACACATTTTGTTCAAAGCCAACACTAAAGACATGTACCTCCACTTATGACAAAAAGATGGGGAGTACAAAAAAATGATGGATCCATCTCATCACCAATAATCAATTGAAAAAATAGATGCATCCAATACAACCGCCACATTGTTCAATTTTTTGAGCCAACATGGATGGAGTTGTGTCTTCCTAGTCATCTATGATAAAAAATTTCATGTACTCCACCCTTACAACAATGTTGTTAGCCTCTTAGAAATAATGGTTGATTTCAAAGAGATCAAAAGTTGACTAAAAATTCCAAATTAACTCCATCATATCTTCGAAGAATGCATTTTGTTTTTTTCAAGGAATTAATCACTATCAATGAATCCCCTATAATTACAGCCTTGGACATTTTTTTCTCTT
>VDFB02392969.1:0-24267 GCA_007258455.2 Sequoia sempervirens | reverse complement strand
TATAATGACACAAGAAACAAACAACAAATTAGATCAAATGCAAGCTAGAACATATATTCCTCAAGAAATTCATTTAAATTGCGAGAGAAAGAGGAAATGAGATGAAGAACACAACTTAAAAACATATCAAATCCTATTCTAAAGCAAAGTAAATTCTCAATCTCTTGAGGGAATTGGTGCCAATTTGATGTGAAAATTGGCCCTTTCCCAACACCAATGATGCAATGGTGATTTGGTGATGAAAGTTGATCCACTTTGATGAAGAGTGATGAATGCTCCAAGATAAAAACCTACATGACCTAGTTACAATTCAAAAGTATGGATGAAGATTGCTAAAGATTTGAGCATAGTAAGTTTACTCAAGTTGTAGATGATAGAAATGAAGGATGAGCTCTCTATTTATAGAAAGAAAGAGTTGAAGATTGAAAGATAGGATGAATGTCAGATAAAAGATAAGCCAATGACATGATGCCACTTGTCAACATGTGAGAGGATGAAGGTTGAGCACATTTTCATCAATGTTCAAGTTTGAAATTTGAATTTGAAGAAGTGACATGTTTATGGGGGATGAAAGAAGAGAGTTAAATGCCACTTGGCTCAAGGAAAGGACATGTAAGATATTTTAAATGCTTTGTTGGGTGTACATGTCTATTTGGGGGGAGATTTCAAATTTGAATAATATTCCCACTTGGATGCCTTTTTGAAGGTAAATAGAGATTTAATAAATCAAATAAATTGATTTATTGTGCAAGTGGGAAAAGCTAGAGGATGTGACATGAAATTAGATTAAACTAATAAGGTTTTGATCAATTTAAGATGAGATTAGGTGATTTGACTAATTGATTTAGACTTGTGGGTTGAAATAAATCAAAAAGAGATGAAAATGATTAAGACCTAGTTAAATAAATATTTTGATTTATTTAACCAAAAGGGGTGATGTTTGATTAAATTAGATAAATGTTTGATTTATTTAATTTAATAGAGAAACTATAGAGATTTAATTAAATAAAATGATTTATTTAATTAACAAGAGATAATGACTTAACAAGATAAGATTGATTTATTTAATGAAGAGATGAAATGTGATGAATTTAATCAAATAAAGGTTATTCGATTAAATTTTTATAAAAAGGGATGATTCAGGACAAACTAGTGTTAGTAGATCAGGATCGGATGTGTGATATCAATCAGTATATTTTTCGTGTCTACAGTTTTGTATAATTTTAACTAGTTTTTTTGTGAATTTTTATTAAAAACTAGTGTTTTTTATGGATTTATATTAAAAACTAGAGTTTTATGGATTTTTATTAAAAACTAGGGTTTTTTATGGATTTTTATTAAAAACTAGGGTTTTTTAAACAATAATTTCATTTATATTGTGTAATTTCAATTAGATTAATTAGTTTTGAATTTGAATCAGGTATTATGGCTGAGAATCAAAACCCACAAATGCCAAACTCTCCACCACCTCTGTGTCCATCAATTGAAGAGTTAATTGGTGAAAAATTAAAGCAATTGAGGGGCATTTGTGATGTTTATAAGAAAATCCCTTGATTATCCAAGATGAAAAACACATTGAAAGAAATAATTAAAAATATGGAAACCCTCTCCACCCAACATAATTCCATTCTTTTGTGGCGAGAAACTATGAGGGAATATTACTCCTATGGATTGTCTTACAAAGAGGTGAAAGATCTTTAAATAAAAAAAGCCCAAATAGCCTCTTTATTTGTTAACCCCCACATCGGTCTATTAGTTAATGTTAATAAACCAAAAATTTCTATAAAATGGTGTATGAATAAGGACATTGTAGACAACTTTTGGGATCATTGGTGGATGGTTTTTAATAAACCACCCAACAACAATATTAATGTACCATTTTACTTTATTAAAAAATTATATGCTGAGTTTGTGTTAGGGCATCATGTCAATTACTTTGACATTAAACCCTTTTAGGGCATCAGTGGAGGTATGCCCCAGGATAGACCAGGGGTAGTTAGAGTAGTACAGGGCCCATATGGCACCCCTCCTCCCCTTCCTTAGCTACCTCTAGTGCATCATCCAAATATTATCAAGGATGCAACCACACAAACTATTCAGGCTATTCACACTTTGAGTGATCTTTTGGTTTCCCATACTACTATAGTAGCTCAGCCACATG
The DNA here is from genome assembly GCA_007258455.2 of Sequoia sempervirens. Lineage (NCBI taxonomy): Eukaryota > Viridiplantae > Streptophyta > Pinopsida > Cupressales > Cupressaceae > Sequoia > Sequoia sempervirens. Next base: position 22,106 of record VDFB02392969.1, on the reverse strand, counting down.
CTAGTGATGGTGATGAATTGAGTGTTGTTGCATCCTCCTCCTCAAGTCCACATATTTGTGTGCCACATACTTGCACTATGTACCACCAGATATGCTTGGGTCCTCTTATATAGGCCACTAAGCATCCCTTGGACACTTTTGATTATGACCTCCATGATGTGGATGTTATAGGAGATCAGACGCATGGGATTGGAGCACACCCCGCAGAGTCCTCTCCTGCTAGAGAGGGGGGAGTTGGAATAGTTACATAGGTAAGATTTAAGTTGTAATTTCATAACTTGCATTTATTTTTAAATGAATATTAATAAGAGATAGTATCAAGTACTAATATTTATTTACATGGTCTATTTAATAGTTGATGTCTAAGGAGGAGCTTACATAGGTTACTGATAGCACCCCCAGGGCCATTTCATTTGGCCTTGACATGCACGTGGTATATATTTCCACACTCACTCGTTTACATTTTTTTATTATATACTTGCTTGCCATTTGAATTGTCATTAATGAAATTATATATTAACTTATATGTTTATCTTATTTTACTCTTATAGGAAACACCTAGTGCGAGTGAGGTGCAGCACTGTCTAGACTATGGAGGCATAATGGTAGATAAGGGAAAGGTAATTGAACTCAAATTCGATTGAATTAAGATTTTTAAGACCTTATAGTGATTATACATACATTGACATAGATTTTTAGTTTCATATACTTGTCATTTTTATGTGCATGCGGTTGTGAGCTACACATCCTTGTTGACAAGTGTCACAACATCGGAAGGAGTAGGTATTGAAACACCTCAAGGAGTAGGTGTTGAAACACCTAAAGGATATAAATAGAAAGAGATGCCTAAAGAGGTATGTGTTTATTTTACTTTGTGTTTGGTAAATATGTTCCTATTACCAAAAATTGCATGCTAACTTGTATCAATTTTATGTTTTTGTTCACATATATATATTGCCATTGCAAAATTTGGTTTGATTGGTTCTTTGAGAGGGGCATATTCTAGGACTCAAAACCCTTTGAAGAGACGTATATATGAGGTAATCAAGATTTCAATTTTAGAGTTCAATTATAATTCAATGTATATTGATTTTGATGTTAATTATTTAATTTTAAATTATAGAATATAACTAATCTCAATTGTGGTTTGAATTTTTCTTGTGCAGCTACCTTTAGAGCCAAAGAGTGCTTCAAATAGGCTCCATTTTGATGATCCACCAGTAGTTTAGGATGAGATAGACATTTTTGCATGTACATTTTTTAATGGATATCGAGATGGCGTATGCCACATTTTGTAAAAATTTGTTTGAGTTGGCATTGATGCCATTTTTGTATATGGACATACACTTGATTATTGGATAATTTGATATATAGAAGTTGACAATCAAAATAATTTATTCCTCATGTGCATGTTTAAACTCTTCAAAAATTTAATCTTGAGCAATGATTAAATATCAATGTACAATAGCATAAAAAATAATGGTTATATTATATAGTTCACAATAAAAAATAATGAATAATCCAGTTAAATTATATCATATATTGCTTAGTTATATTATTTAGTTTAAACCATAGCAGCAAAAATATTTTGGGAAAAAAAATGGCAAACCAAAAGTATAAGGTTTTAAGAAAATCATATTTAGAAAAAAATGTAAAAATTATAGAACAAGAGATAAAAACTTTTTATTTTGAAATTGAAAGGAATTTCCATTGCATAGAGATATAGAGAAAAAATAAAATAAAGAGTTTAACTAATGAATTGTAAAAAATAGATTTTTGTAGTTTATATTCATATCGTTGATTACATTGCATTGCACATCTTTCAAACTTAAAGCATTACTTCACATTGCATAACTGATAGAAAACTAGGTTACCTCCAACACAATAAACACCAAATCAATTGAATTCAACAGGATTTTGAACCCCAAACCCTCCCAAAGGTTATTCTCCTTACAAGCACTTTTCCTTGCTAGTAGGTCTGTAGACCTTGGAACTTAAACCCAACTCACTCCAAACTTGCTCAACCAGCCAACACTTCACAATTTTAGAGACCCATTAGGGAAAACTATAACATATGTCAACATCCCTAGGAAGTCCTTTGGAACAACACCTTGAAACCACACCTTCTACATTGACCTTGGCCATGAATTAAGCCATTTTACAAAGAGACGCCTCTCTGATCTTACAACCAACCCAAGAAACCTATGGGGAATCACTTAATAGGTATCAAAACACCCTATTTCACAATTTATTTTCTCATAAAAGTTCTCCAAGGTGCTCTACCAAGAAACCTTTATTTCTAGCCAATTCAATGGGGGTTTATTGAAAAACCACTTTCCAGGCCCTTTCCAACTCTATCACAACTTAAATCACCCTTGAATGGGTCTGCAAAAGCTTAAAAATCATTCACCAATCCCACCTTAGTCATATTTTATCAAGCCCTAGTGTAAAACTTCATTTTTCACTCAAAATTGATACAAAATCACACAAGGAAGTAATACAAAAGATCTCTAATCTCCTTCCCAACACCATAAGACCCTACACACATCTACACCAGACTTAAATGAGCCATTCCACCAATATATAGAAGGTGACAATGGGTGGAATGGCTTAAAAAGTCATTTCTTCACTCAAAACCCTTGTAACAAGGTATTCTGACCCATTTACAGAGATTTGCTTCAAGAAGACTTTAAATTCAATGAAACTTCTTCAAAATGAAACCAAATCATAGCTAATTCACCCCAAAAATGAAATCTACATGTAATTGTATCACAATCTAATTGTGTGGGCCGTATTGTGGCTGCAAACAAGGAAATGTACATAAAAATACAGAAAATTTGAGAAAATTGTTTTGATTCTCCTTCCAAAATATTCAAGCGAGATTTTACATCAAGACTCCTCCACTTTTAAACTTGCTTACCTCCAAATAAAACTACCACAATTGTACAAAACTAATTTTTGAAACTTATGGTCGTTAACATAACTAATTAGGCTCTAGTTAGCCATAAATGGACTTTTGACAAGTGATCCAAATAATCATGTATGGCATGAGTGTCAGCATCTTCTGACGTGTTCCTAGCTACTATCTCCATGATCACCATATTTTACATCTGCTCACATGCTTCATCCAACATTGATTCCTTGCTTGTGGTCTCTTCAAATGTTTTATGTACCATCAACATGCATTCTTCAATCCATTTAGTCTTGTCTTTTAACTTTTCATCACTTCTAAACAACGTTGGTATCCCTTCCTTTGCAGAATCAACAAATCCCTTTGCATCTCCCTGAAGTTCCTCATAGTAACCCTTGTGCTTTCTCATGATCTCCTTGGCAACAGTGACATCTTCATTGTCAGAAGCACCTCTCTTTTGTATTTCCTAAAAATTTTCTTGAATTCTATCACTGATCCTTTTGTGCTCCTAATTTGTAGCATAACTCTTTGAATGAGTTCCCTAGACCTTTCTCATCCAAACCATTAAATTGGCATGTATCTTTTTGAATACTACAGAAAGTGTATCAAATTTGGCTTGAGCATATATATCTAACATCTTCTCCTTTTTATCCTTTTTCTAGGAGCTTTCTCCTTGTTTTTTCTACCCTTTGTCTTCTCAGAGCTTGATCTTTCCATCTTTCAATGTAACAGAATTGAATTGGAATTTCAACTGCAAAGAGACTTTGTGAACTTACTTGTAAATTTTTGTGCGCACTTAAATTTTGGCTTATGTCTAATCCTTCATCCTTCTCACTGCAGATTCTGAAAATCCCTTTTGATTATTCTTCTTTCAATCAAAAGATATGTACATAATGCATATTTTTGTGGCCATTAATGTCTTCCTCTATGAGCGAATGCAGTAGGTTTTTTGAATTTTGAAATGTCAGAATGATAAGATCGTATCAGTGAAACTCCTTTGGTTCTTGGCAGATATGTGTGTCATCTTGGCACCACCCTTGTTTTATATATTCTCATTTGATCACCAAGACATAACTAAATGTATTTTCGATGAGTTACCTTTGATCTACTCTTCTTGATCAGGAAGACCGAATGATCCTTCTACCAATGCTAAATAAATGACCCCTTTCTTTTTTTTCATCACGCACTACTTCGAAGAGATCATTGTGAAGTTACCTCGATCTAAATTTTTTCTAGATCATTAGAAGTCATTTTCCATCGTCGGCTAGTGTTACTCTGAAGAATATCGATCCCTTTGTATTATCATTGGTATGGCAAAGGTCATCGTTGTGAGAATGAGATGATGCTTTGATTTCATTTGTTCTTCCTGATATGTCTATCTACCACTTCACTTTGTCTGGATTGATCAACAGGACTCCTCCAAAAAATTTCATTATCGGTGTATCCAATATGGTTGGTGAGATCTATGTGATTCATTTAGATTGCACAAGTCTTCCTGATAATTGTTCTTTTGTCCCATCAACGAAAGAAAATTTGTGTCTCACCGATGCAATTCCCATCGATGTGAGTTAAGGGCTCGGCCTGACCTGGCAATTTCCCTCCAACTACTTTGTTCTTGTTGATGACTTTCATTGGTAAGACAACAAGCATTGTCTTACCGATCATGCATTCTCCATGACCTCTCATCGATGTAACTCAATTCACTTCATGTCGATATGTAGAAGATGCTCAAGCTGAGAAGCTACAATCTGTTGATCAAAAACACTTTCCTTGACCTTTCCAATATAGACCAATAGTTTGAAACTCTTGATTAGTGATACCTAGAGGAATGTTCATGTGTCAAAGGCCAAATTGGTGGTATTATTGGTGAACACGGATGGATCTTTTTCGCAAAAATATTATCAATTTGTACTACTTTATGAAATTATGATCTGGAAAACATGGGTAAAGGCTAGAAAAATATAATATTTTTATAGTCCCAACATTGGGTTTAGCTATCATTAATTCATTATTTTTCATTTATGTCATTTCAATACCTATTAATGTATTCCCTTGGGAATACCCTCCCAAGTCTAAGTTGAGATTGAAGCATAGGAGATATAACCCACTCTTGTAGAGTTGGCCTCCAACCCTCCACAGTCTATAGATGAGCTAATTTCATTTATATGACAACAAACCTAGCCTTGTGAGTGATATTTGGTTCTAGGAAGTGGAGCAATAGTTTTCGGACCAAACAATACTTGTCATTTTAGTACATGAATCATGGTTTGTAAGCCAGACCATGTATTGATATGGTACCACCAAGTTCAACATGTGGACAAGGAAGACATACCTTCTGGTCAAATAATTATTTTTTTTGGGAATGAGGTCCTTCTTTGCACCATATATTAGCAAAAAATTGCATGGATAGGTAGATTTGTTGCTATTTATTGGCATGCCCATAAATGTAGTACATAAAAAACATTAGCAAACGGTGCATGAGAAGATGACCATGTTTAAGTGTCAATCATCAAGGGATAATTTTCTTACAAGGATGATATTGTGAATATTGATCATAAAATTAAGACATAAAGCTAATTTTTTTATAGTAATGATGTTATTTCAATGCAACAATAAGTTTTGTAAAACCCCAAAAATTGGTTTACATATCAAGAGTATAGTGCCATTCTTGTTGATGAAGATGAGTAAATCCCTTTTTTTTGAGAAATTCAATTGCCAAAGCAACTTGATTGGACGCTTCAATATGGCCACAACAACACATTGGTCATGGATTCTACATTTGGTATGAATTTAATAAAGGCATGTTGTGTCTTCCTTAATATATTTGAATTAAAAATGCTTACACTCAAATAAAACATAGTATTGATACATTATACCCTATGTCTTATAACAATTTCAATTTTATATAATGCTTGTATTCAAATTGAAGTGTATGGGGGAGAATATTTGAGAATTAGGAGTTGGAGGTTAGTGACAATGGTGAGATAGCTAGGTGGTGATGGTGATTTGTGGGATTGAACTCACCTGAGGTAGAGTCATCTTGCATGCCTATGCATGTTAGGTGACCAAGTTTGATTGATGCCCCATTCCCTTAATCACTATCTCGACGATATCTTCATTTTTCTTTGGTGTTTTTTGATCTGTTTCATTCCTATGGGTGTATACATTAGGGTGTGGTTAGGTTGAGTGTAGATCAACCCTTTTTTTCTTGGTTAGGTTTTATTCTTTTCTCTTGGTTTTGTTGCAAGAAGCCTTATGAGTAGCATGGGTGGGGGTCATGGTGGACCTCCATTGGTTTTGTTTAAGTATATGGTTTGCATGGATGAGCATTCATCCTCTAAACATTTTGATACTATAAACTTCCTCATGCATGCCATGCATGATGCTCAATTGGGTAGTAGAATTGAGAATGATTTGAATACTGCTGGTTGTTTGAAAAAAAGTTTAAAGCGACCTATTGTGGTGATTAATCCAAAGATTGTGGCTAAGGATTTTCTTTATTTTTTGGAGCATGCCCTAATCTATAATTTTATAGGTTTCCATGCTTCCTTTCCCTTTTTTCAAAATTGGGTTCATAATGCTTGGCAACCGAAGGGAGATTTAGAAGTCATTTTGGCTACCAATGGTTTAGGTTTTGTTGTGTTTACAAGAATAACATATAGACACAAGGCCTTTGAGGGGGGTAAATATTTTCATAATCAAGCGAGATTGTTTATCAAGCCTTGGAATGTTGGCTTCAACCCAATAGAGGATCTCCCATCCAAAATGCCTATGTGGGTTCGACTACTTAGGTTACCTATGGAATTCTGGAGGTGGGATATTCTTCATTCAATTACTATTTTTCTTGGAAAATCGATTGGCCCTTCTCATCATACTCTTGAAATAAAATTCACTACTTATGCCCATATCTATGTTGAGATAAACCTCAACAATTCTTTGTCAAATTTTATGGAGATTCGAATGGGGAATATCAACTAGAATCAACAAATAGATTATGAGGAACTCCCCTTCAGATATCATCTTTTGTCATGGGTATGGGCACCTTCATAGAAATTGTATAAAACATTCTTTCTAATCGTGTCTCACATCTGGGAGATTCTAGGGTAAAGGTGAGTGGAAATATGAAAGGAAAGGCTCTAGTCATTAATGACCAACCTAACTCATATGATTTTATTATAGTGAAGTCTCACAATAGGGGAAGACAATTCTTTAGCCAAAAGATACTTTCCCTATGGGGCAATGTGGTAATCATTTTGATGTTTTATAAATCTTTGAGGATGTTTCAGTTATGGATCAAGTTAATTCAATGATTAATCAAGAATGGAATGAGCCAGTTACTAGTAGCATGATACCTACTGATCAAATTCCTTCAGATGATTTGCAAGATAACTTATTGACTAGTAAGAATGTTGTTCTTAACTTCATTGTTGGGGATACTAAGGTTCAATAAATTGGTGTCAATCAAGAGATTGGGGGACATCCTATTCCTCTAGATTTGGTTCAAGGGGAGTCAAAAGAAGTTAATGAACAGTCAGATATTGTTCCTGATCTACAAAATAAAGAGGAGATGAAGAAGAAAGGTCCTATAGTGTTAGGGATTCAGCAAAAAACTATCAAAAAAGGAGCTCCTAAAAGGGCCTAAAAGTGGGTAGGAAGAAAGATCAGGATAAGTTTATGTTGATAGGAGAGTCTTTGGTGGAATTGGGTGTCATAAAAATTATTGAAACTCATTTCTCTAACTCATTGAAATTATTTTTTTATCATGGAAAGTTAGGGGTTTGAGTAGTGCCACTTGTTAAAAATTTGCTAATGATCTTATTCAGGCACATAAGTCAGATATATTTTTTATTCAAGAAACTAAGATGACGATGGAATTTATAGTTGGTATTTCCTCTAAAATTTGGTATGTAGCTTATTATTTATGTATTGGGGATTGTAGCAATGTTGGGGGATTGGATTGATTCTATAATTCTCATAATATTACTATGACTTAGAGCTTGGGGAGTAAAAGCTTGATTTCTTTGGTGGGATTTAGCTTTGATTCAGGGGAGACCATATTGCTCACTAATGTTTATGCTCCATCAGAGATTATAGGTATATCTCTTCTTTGATCCCATATTAGATATGTTAGGTCTATTTTATTTGCTTTTCCTTGGATTTTAGCAAGATATTTCAATGTAATAACTGACTTGAATGAGGAAAAGGGAGATATTGACCACCTTGGCCCTACCTCTGATATGTTAAGAGATAATATAGCTTTTCTTGATTTGTTGGATGTGGTTCATAAAAATAGTATCTTCACATGGGTTAACAGAAGATGTGGGTCAAATTCAAGCTTTGAACATTTGGATAGATTTTTGGTCTCTAATCATTGGATTGGGGATAGTAGGGCCTCTTCCTCAAATATCTTAGAGTGTAATGGTTTCGATCATTGAGGACTTAGTCATTGCCTTAGATTCATGGGAGTATCCTATATATTTTATAGTCTTGCAACCAAAGGTCAACCTTGTAGGGTATCCACTTATTTTAGGTAGACCATGGTTAGCTACAACTAATGCATTCATAGGTTGTAGGTCTAGGAATATGATAATATCCAATGGGACTATGACCAAGAAATTAGTTCTCTATCCACCAACCCAACCTCATGAAAATCTAGAGCACACTATATGGCCTACCTTGGATGAAGAAGACCACTATTCCTTGTAAACTCTCGTGACAATAGAATGCAGCCCCCTATTGGGAACCCAAGATGAGGATGACTTAATTGACCATATTATATAGAACAACTATGGTAGGGACCCATAGCAACAAGAATATCTTTCAAGTATACAAGACCCACTATAGAACATTATACCTACAAATTCATCAGAAGAGGTATCCCAACTCTTCCATTCTCTTTTTCCATAACAATGTGTTCCCAACATTAGTGGACTTGATCTCTCATTTGTGCAATAAAAATACAAAACATGGGAAATCATGCAAGGTAAAACCCTAAACATAAACAATGGATTAACTAAAGAACGGTAGAATTCCCTGAACACTGAGTTACAAGCACATGCAATAGCCTTTGTATGGGACTAACATGATATGAAATGGATTTATTTGGGACTTTGCATGCATAGGATCAACATAAATGATGGGTTCAAGCCAATTAGACAGCCCCAAAGGAGAATGAACCCTACCTTAAGAGAGATAGTTAAGACTAAATTGTAAAAGCTACTTGATGCAAGCTTCATTTATCCCATTTATGATAGCTAATGAGTGTCACCATTAGTCATTGTTCCTAAGAAAGGAGGAAAATGGAGGGTATGTGTGGCTTATAGGGAGTTGAACACAACAACTAGAAAAGATCACTTTTCCCTACCTTTCATTGATCAAGTACTTGATTCCTTAGTAGGGAAAAATATCACTTTTCCCTACCTTTCATTGACCAAGTACTAGATAAAGATAGCTCTAGAGGATCAGGATAAGACTACATTTACATGCCCTTGGGGTACCTATGTCTATTATGTTCTTCCCTTTGGACTATGTAATGCCCCAAAAAAATTTCAGAGGGCAATGCTAAATATCTTTTCAGACTATGCTCATGATTCCAAGGAAATCTACATAGATGACTTCAATACCTATGGAGACACCTATGAATAAGCACTCGAAAATCTAGAAAAGGTTTTGAAAAGGTGTAAAGAACACAACCTATCATTGATTCATGAGAAATTTTTCATGGTGATGACTCAAGGGATTGTTCTAGGACACTTTATCTCAAGTGAAGGAATTCAAGTGGATCCTAATAAGATTGAGATCATTTCTACACTTCCTGTGCCACAAAAGAAAAAATATGTCAAGAGATTTTTGGGACATGCATGCTACTATAGGATATTTATCCAAGATTTCAGTAAAATTGCAACACCCTTATTTTTCTTACTCACCAAAGACAGAATTTGAATGGACTGTAGAATTTCAAAGTCCCTTTAAAGCACTTAAGATAGCTTTGACACAAGCACTTGTCTTAAGAGGTCCAAATTGGACATTTCCTTTCCATATACAAGTTAATGCTTTATATTTTTCTATAGGAGCAATCTTGGGACAAAAATAAGGTAACAAGGATTATGATATCTACTATATCAGTAAAAGTTTACAAGGAGTTGAACTTAACTATACTATCATAGAGAAAGAGATGTTGGCAATTTTTTATGTTATCAGCAAGTTTAGGAATTATATCACTAGCTATCAAGCATTTATCCACACAAATCATACATCCATAAGATACTTAATGAAAAAACCTGTAGTTGGGGGGAGACTAGTCAGATGGCTGCTCTTACTATAGGAGTTTGACATAACAATAGTGAATAAGCTACGAAAAAGCTAATGTGGTGGTAGATTTTTTTTCTAGAATACCTACACAATTAATAGAAGAAGGTGGTTTGGATGACTCTTTTCTAGATGAGCATTTGTTTTCTCTTACTGTACACACACCATGGTTTGTTGATATTGCAAATTACTTAGTGAATGGGCAAATACCATCACATTTCTCTCCTAGAGGAAAGAGACGGTGCATTAAAGCTTTCCATATTCTTGGGTAGTTGGTTACTTATTCTACACTAGTCCAGATAATATCATGAGAAGATGTATAAGAGAAGATGAGGTCTTTTGAAATTCTCAAATCTTGCCATGATGATCCTTGTGGGAGTCACTTTGCAGCCAAAAGGATAGCATTTAAGATCTTGACAATAGGTTACTATTGGCCAACTCTCCACGAGGATTTAGTAAAGTATACCAAGAGTTGTGACAGATGTCAAAGAATGGGAAAACCAACAAGGATAGATGAAATTCCTTTGCAGCCACAGATAGAACTAGCACCATTTGACAAATGGAGGCTTGATTTCATTGGCCCAATTTCACTAGCCTCTAATAACAAAGAGTATACTTTGGTTTGTACAAACTATCTAACAAAATGGGTTGAAGTCAAGGCATTATGGTTTGCAAGAGATGGGAATGCAGCTAAGTTCTTGTATGAAGACATCTTTACCAAATATGGAGTACCTAGAGAAATTGTCACTAATCAAGGTCCTCAATTCACTTCTAATCTTATTTATCAATTAGTGAAATAATATTCAATAAGACTTAGAAAATCAACACCTTATCATCCCCAAGCCAATGAATAGGTGGAGGTTACAAATAGAGAGATTGAGAATATTTTGACCAAAAGAGTGCAAATTCACAAGAAGGATTGGGCATCTAGATTACTAGAAGCAGTATGGGCTTGTAGAAAAACATGGAAAACAACTAAAAGTTTCACACCTTATGAACTAGTCTATGGGAAAACAACAGTTTTGGCAATAGAGTTTGAGTACAAGACACTTCAGAAAGTAGTGGATTTAGGAATGTATTTGAAAGAAGCATAGAAATAAAGGTTACACAGTCTAAATGGATTGGATGAAATTAGAATGGAGGCCATGCATCACAAAGAGATCATTCAAAAATAGAGAACTAAAAGGAATGATCAGTTTATAAGGGCCAAAGAGTTCATAGTAGGTGATTGGGATTCACAATATGATTCTAGATACAAAGACCACAAGGGTAAGCTACAGTCTAGATGGTTGGGACCCTAAGAAATTCAACAAGTATTTCCTAATGGAGCAGTCAAGTTACAAACTATAGATCCAATTAGATTCACACTATGGGTGAATGGACACATATTGAAGATATATAAGAACCCAACTCAAAAAGATTATTTTCTTCTTTCAGTAATGCATCTATATGGTCAAAACAATGCTTCAAATACAAAAAATATATCATAAGATAACAACTCAACAGTAGATACTATCAGTTCTCATAGTTCCTCAATAGATGACCTACATAGTTCATCTCCTGAGGTTACTTAGGTATAAATTGCTATCCCACACTTTTAAGCACACACAACATAGTTACTATGATTCACAATATTCTTCCAAGTACACTTTATATTGTAGTAGGGACATGTAGCTTAATGTATTAAAGTTGCCACAATCCAATTTGGGATCTATTGGCATAGATTTCCATGGTCAAAGCAAGGAATAGAGAGCTTGCAATTGGAAATAAGAGACCCCTACTACAAAAATCCCAACTTATCATACAACCCTATCCCTTGGATACCAACTGTGGAAGGTTACTCAAGAATTTTCTCAGCAAAAGGAAAATTGGAAAAGGAAAAGGAAGAAATAATGGAAAAGTATACTAAAGTACTGGAGGGCAAGGACATTTAATTGAAAAATTTAGCAGTTAAAGTGGAAAAGGTAGTAGAAAAAGTTGCCGAGATTGTCAAATGTAGACCCCCAGCCAGGACTTATGCTTTGTTTCTATAGGAAAAAATTTTGAGTTTCCTATTCAGTAATAAGTAACCAGTTAGTTTCCATGAGTAGGAAACTTTATTTCCTTAACATTTTTGTTGATGCTACACCAAATGAACAAGACCAAATCTATGAATATTATCTTCATAAATATGTAGTGCCAGAAGACATAGAATGGAAGCCCTTGATGTTTGTAGGGGATTTACAAGTAAGGGCACTAGCATCCTACTTCAAAAATGAAAAAATCAAGGGCGAAATAATGGAAGAGTATGTAGAGAGAGAAAAATCAGTTCCTCTTCCAGTGAGAAAAGAATCCAAGAGCCCTAATGCAATCATAAATGAATGGTTACAAATTTTGGATCACACGGGTGCAAGAAGGAAGATCATGAACTTAAGGATACAGGATTACAACCAAATGCATACATTGACTATTGGACTAGTTCATCATTGTTACAATTATGTGTAGGAAAGATGGGATAGTTTGACTCCAAAATTGTAGAGGAAAGAGCCCCACTCAGTGCATAATTTTATGGCCATGATTGAAAGAGTATGTAGGTACATTGATATTGTTGTTGACAAAGGACTTGTATGGGCACCACTTACATTTCAGCCACCAATACTCCTTTATCCGGTACCACATTGGACGGGAGATAAAATGGAGGAATGTGAGCAAGCTAAATTTACCAGAATGAGGATACTTTCAATCTATAGAGGTTTTTTACTTGAAGTAGTTCAAAGGAGTGAACACTTTCATGGATCTTAGAGAAATCACATTGCACAACAACCTCCAACCCTAGTTGATTTGCTTGAGGGAAAGAAAATGGGTAGTTGGGGGGAAATGATGAGTCCAGATATTAGTTAGTTTTTATATCTTTTATGCATGCTTATAGACATTACCAAGACATTTATCCTATACATGTTCATACATTATGATATCTTTTATTTCATTATGCAAACCCTAAACCTAGTATAATCATATGGAAATATGGTTATCATATGATGGTGTTGCATGATTTATGTGTGAATATGTATGAATTGTGATTGGATATATGTGCTTATTCATGTTTGTTAGTATTGTGTATATGTTTTGTGAACTAACCCCTTGCATCTAGAGGAGGCACTGTAGCCCGCAACAACTGCAGGATGTAGCCTGCAACCGAAGGAGTTCCTGGATAGTGAAATAGGGGATTTCCCAAAATAAATTGAGCACATTGACTACAACATGGAGGAATTTAAAGAAGGAGATAGTGCATCATTATGATGTTCAATAAAGAAACTGGAGGAGGAACAACCCTATTACCATTAGGATTCTAACATAACTAATTTTGAGCATTCCACGTTCCAATTTTGTTACAATAGAGTCATAATCCAACTTGGACTCTTCTTATTTTCTAGTTTCAGTTTATATTTAATTTAATCTTTGCCATGCTTTGAAATCTAGGGAGTGGTAATTAATGGTTTCAGTTTATAGTCTTGTTTTGAATAAGCTCCCTCGTGCTTATATGTATAGCTCGGTGGTTGAGTCTTAAGTTAGCTAGTTATCCAATTTTTAGCCAGTCAGTTAGTTTATCATACAATTACCATATAATTTTAGTCCTCATTTGTTATGAAGATCATGTTTATTGTGCAATTATTATTTCATGAATAAGGTCTTTCAGTAGAATCTTGTGTGATATTCTGGAGTTGTGTAATGAATGAATTTGAGTTATTATGATTATGTTGGATCTAAGGAGTTAGATTTGGTTTTAAATTAGTGAAGATAGACACTTGAGAAAGGGACACTCAAGGTAATTATCTTTCACTCCTTTCTTTTCAATTATTTCATTTATGTTTAGTAGTTACCTCATAATTGTATGATTGTTAGATAGACTCTTCATGTTACAGTTATCAATAATTATTGCTTTATAATGCTATAATCAATTGAGTTTGTTGTACTTCAGAGTGTAGTATAGGTTTAATTAACAGTTCAATTAATCTCCAATATTCATTTTTGAATAGTAGTTAGCTACAGTCTTATATTGTAGGTACTCATAGTCATAGAGATAATTTTACTTTCTTTACTATTTTGTAGTCTTATGATTTTCCAACAATTGTAATACCTTTACTATAATGATTTAGGTAGTTCCAAGTCTTTGAAAGCACATACAGTGCCAGTGCCATCACAATCCTACTATCCCTGGTCGATAATTCAATGAAGATCTTTCCAAATGTTAAGTGGACTATTCAACTAGGTTTTCCCTCTGAGTTGTGTGATTGCCACCAAGTTTACAAGACACTAGTAGGGACTCTACAATAGGCCTTTACTATCTACCATTTTTTACTTTTGGTAGCTCCCAAAAGCTTCCTTAAGGAATTTGATTCCTTATCTAGGAAGTTTTTATGGGTTGGTAATCTTGAGTCTCAAAAATGGAGCCACGTGAGCTAGGAGAATGTGTGTTGATCAAAGAAGGTGGGAGGACTTGGTCTTTGACATTCAAAACTCAATTTTCAGGCTTTAGCAACCAAATTTTTTTGGAGATGGTGTAAGAATCTAGAGTAGCCATGGGCCTAAATTCTTAATTTCAATATTTGGGAAAAGTAGCTGATGAAAATATTCTTTTCCCATTTTGTATACAATATTTTTTGAATCAATACAATCAATAATTCTATGATTCAGTGTTACACATTTTTTGTGATAAATATTTATTTGATGGATTCTATTCAAATAATTCATTAATTTTCTTTCAAATAAATGTTGAAATATTGTGATATGAGTTGGGATTTGTAAGAAGAAATTGTGTTATTGAAGAGTAATGGGATATATTATTACAAGGTAATAATATGTGTGAGTTAAACACTAGTAGGCTATATTGTTATAAGGCTATATGTGCAAGCTTGTTGTACAGTTTTAATTTTATTCTTACACCAATTTTAAAATGTTCTAGGAGTGTATGGATGGTATGACTTGTATATATTATACTGCTAACAATTTTTGTAATGATGAGAAATAAACATGTTCAATACCAATTGTTAGGAAATTCAATCTCTATCCAAAAATTACTTCAATGGATGAGATACAGGGCTTAGATTACAAAAACATGAAAATCTGAAACTTATATGCAAATCTGAAAATTAAGTTTCCAAGTAGTATGGAATTACCATGATTATATCCATTTTTTAATGATGCTAAAAAATCAACATATCATGATTAATTACACCACCTTATGTGAACTTATAATAACAATATATAAAGAATAACATCACCATAAGATATTAGCAATGAGGCACAAATCATCAACACAAGAGAATCACATAACATTATGTGGAGAAACCCTTACAGGGAGAAACTCCACCAAAAAGAGAGGACAAGTATGCATTATCTTCAAAAAAATGAGATTACAATGCAATCACTTACATTCCTCTCTTTTCCTCCACCATCATAGCATAGTTTGTGCACTTGTGAACAACATCATTATGCCTCAACCTATCCTTGTAATTGTAGTGGAAATCTACATCCAATTGTGGCTCATAATTCTACATCCAAGAGGTTGAATTTAAGATGTGTGAAGACATCTTAAACCCCAAAAAAGGCTCCCAAATATGAACCTTCATTCCAAACATCCCCAACCCTTGGAATACCTCCTCGAAATGTGAAAGTACATCGGTTTTGACTCTAATACTTTCCCTCCAACTTGGGTTCCCAAACATGAGAGATAAACACTACAGTAAATATAATAAATGATGGAGTACCAAGAGACACATGTTGCCTCATTCCAAGCTCCCGCTTGGAGAATCCCAATAGTCACTCATTTATCATTTTCCTTAACTTTTATTATCCCATTTTAGGCATTCATATATGGGGAAAACAATATTAAACGGACCACATTTACTGCTACTAGTGGACCCATCACCCCTTATGAATATATATTACAAACAATGGTGATAATTAATATTATAAAATATTTTCCCAATACATCCTAAGTGCCTAGAGACACTTTCTAAGGATATTGGAACCATGCCATAGGATTTACAAGGTGGATGGCACCTTAATCCTGACATTCTCCCACTTGACATCAACATTGTAAATACACTCATAGGAATCAAAAACAAGGGAAAGCATCCCTTAGCCAATTATGTACCATTTTAATCTTCGCCATGCTCTCATGCTCCAACAAGATACTTGCAAAAGTAACAATGATAACCACCATCAAGCAAAAAACCTTCTTCACATTCTCCAACATGCCACCTATGGAAGAAAAAGGGAACATGCCAGTGTGAAATATATCAATTATAACTGAAACCTACACCAATATTTACATAGACACAAGTATAAAATTCAAATGATAACAAAGGCTCTAAGTAGTTTCCTTACTCATACCAACTAGAATAGCAACCACAAAAAATTACAACTCATCCAATCTAATCATACGTCAAACTACGGTATACAAAACATAATTGGAACTTCATTCCATCAACATACCAACCCAAAATTTGCAATAAAGTCTTTATATATCCATTCTCCTATCTCAATGCAACATAACAATGTACAAATGACCACAGAAAATGCCAACTAACAAATTCTTCATAAACACTAAAATAGTCTTGTGGATATAAAATTCCACATTCAAGTCATCCCACTACAACCAATAGGTTGTACACACCTACAAATTACATAAATTGTAGATCCCAATCCAATGCAAACTCATCATCACATCAATAATCAACAATCCAAGATATCAAAGAGGATAACTAGACATATATCCATAAACTCCCACTGCATGAGTAATGTCAAACTTGAAAATAGATCAAGACATACCAAGTCTATCTATAGTATTGCACATAGAGGATGTGGCTAATTCCTCTATTACATAGTGTCAAGGAAACATGCAATGATATGAAAATATTGCAAAAAATATGTTGCAATACCTCTCTCACCACTATTGTTTATAGCTCTCCCAAGTTCTTCACACTCAACCATGTGAATACAAACATCTAGGAAGAATACCATGACCAAAGAGAGAACCTACAAATCAAACCATATCCTTGTTCCACACTAACATGTACCAAGCTATGTAACGTAAGATCTCCTTCACCATTCTCAAACTGAAAGGATATCAACATCTAAAATTCAAATCAAATGAAAACATGGCAGCAATAGATGTAAACCTCTCATACCAAGGTTAGATCAAACCAACCAATCATTCCCACAACAGTGTTAATATTCCCAAAGCCATAAACCATTTCATGTACCTCTCCAAATAAGTCCTTAGGACTAGATCCATAGCTCAAGACCAAAACAAGGAGAACAACTAAAATCCATAAACCATGCATCTTCTTCTTAAAATGTCTTCAAAATATTTATATTCAAGAGTAACTCATATGAGAAAACATGATACAAAATAAATAATGCATCTAATATTAAGGTGGGTAATACCTCTCTAATCATTTACTTTCCTAGTAGACCAAGAATTGGATACAAGATTTTCCTATACACAACAACAATAAATGGAAATATTCTCTTAAGGTCCACAATGGATTCACATCCATAAATAGGTGTAGGATCCTTGGTCTTTCTATTGAAATTCTCATCAAAGAGTAACCATCTCAATATACGATCCCATAAATAAGAGATCTCTTATCCTTGCCCAATTATCTTTAGTTTGCATGAGAATCCACCAATCAATCCATGTCAACTTTAAATACAACCCTCCAAAATCATGACGCTCCAAGAAAATGATCAATACTTAAAACCAAAGAGAACCAAACAAGACCATTGTCAAAATTCCAACTATAGAATCAGGAACATAACATGACATCATGATCTAACATCCCCTCCTAGGATATCACATGAAAATAACCATCCATCATCAAATGATGAATCAACATCACTGCCAAAGCTCCCACTGAAATGTGTAACCAAGCTCTCTAGGCATCATGATAACCATCTCCTAATTGAATATCCTCCATGACCCCAACACAATCAATGAACTCAACACCATGAGGTCCAAAAAGGAAAAGTACAACCACAATCTCCAAACCAAGAAGATGCAATCCTTTTTCAATAGAACCAAAGATGTCATTAAAATATTACTATAATATAAGTGTAAAATCTAAGAGCTCATAATAACACCAATAACCATTGCAAAATACCATCCATATTATAATCAAAGAGTATCCATAGCTCACCACACATTGTAACATCATCAACTTAGAACCAAAATCTTGAAACAAAGAAGATAGAACATATTATGTAACTACATAAAGCTCCCACTGAAAGTAATACGGAGTTATACATGGCATCATGACCAATATCATTTCCAACACTCTATGAAAAGTGAAAAAAGCTTCTCATGTACCATAAACTATTGATATGGATTCAAATGAGAAACTATATTAGGTACTCTCAATAACCATCTCTCATTGTAATAAGCATACCAATGTAATAATGGTGACCAAGAATATTCCATACCAAATAGAATCAACATTAGAAAATTTACCAGATTTTTACATATGCAACATCTTCAAGGAGAAATACATAATCAGTACTCCAATCTCAAATAACTAAAAAATAGATTCAACCCCACACTAGTATCTTCCAAAAAAAAAATCAAGTATAACATGTGGATTTCCAAACTCAAACACCATATTCAATGCTAGATATGATTTCCCAAATAAAACCACATAGGAGTAACCATAGATCAATAAGAACCCTCTAAGCAGCCATGTAAACTTGTAACTATCTTCATGCAAAACACCTTGAATACGGTCTTATCATCGATCTACATATACAACATATTTCAGTTAACATGTAAAAAATACAAAACCATCTTTATAAATCTGAAATCCATTTAACCACCTAGACATTCACATCAAACATGTCACTTGAAAAATGGAATGAGCACAAATCTACAAACCCACAGCTAAAAACAAGAGTAAATTACAACCTAATATGAAAACCAAGTTTTCCAGGAGATTATAACATATGAAACATATCAGATCCACAAATCACAAAGATGTTAGTGTTTTATCTTCTAGTGCTTTCATGTAACCAAGGGCTAAAACCAAGAATCTAACATAAGCACTCCATTTTGTAGTCCAAATCAAGGGTGTTTCTCCATGTGACCATGATGTCTTTATCCCTCCAACATAAAAACCTTCTCACTGCACATGACCACAAGGTAAAGGAAAAAAAACTACCAAACAAGAGGATACACATATATTGTCAAACAAGAGCTTCAAGTTACCAAAACATAACCAACTCCATAAAGATCCATAATCATGAGATTCCAATGCCCAACATAGATCATATATGTGGCTTCCAATTTCACAAATCTACAAAAATAAGTTAACTCAGATAACATTCATTGTTGCCCCACAATCCATCCAACAACCTCCAATTTCGTATAACAAATCCCCACAAGCTTTCCAAGCTAAGAAATCAAAATGAAGGAATACCCAAAACCTAGTTAACCTTCAGCTTTGATACCAAAATAATGAGAAATAAATAGGTTCAATACCAATTGTCGAGAAATTCAATATCTATCCAAAAATGACTTCAATGGATGAAATACAAAGCTTAGATTACAACAACATGAAAATTTGAAACTTATATGCAAACCTGAAAATTGAGTTTCCTTAAATTGGAATTACCATGATTAGATCCATCTTCTTAATGATGTTAAAAATTAGGCAACATTTGATGCTTAATTACACTACCTTATGTGAACTTATAATAACAATATATAAAGAATAACATCACCATAAGATAGTAGAAATGAGGCACAAATCAGCAACACAAGAGCATCACATAACATAGGATTTACATGGAGAAACCCTTCCAGGAAAAATCTCCACCAAGAAGAGAGGCCAAGTATGCATTATCTTCAAAAAAATGAGATTACAATACAATAGCTTTCATTCTCCTCTTTTCCTCCACCATGGAAGAACCTGTGCACCTATGAACAACCTCATTATGCATCAACCTATCCTTGTATCTACAATGAAAATCTACATCCAACTATGGCTCATAATTTTACATCCAAGAGGTTGAATTTGTAGATGTGTGAAGACATATTAAGCCCCAAACATGACTCTCAAATATTACCCTTCATTCCAAACATCCCCAACCCTTGGAATACCTCCTCTAAATGTGAAAGGACATCGATTTTGGCTCCAATAATTTTCCTCCAACTTGGGCATCCAAACATGAGAGATAAACATTACATTAAATGTAATAAATGATGGAATTTACCAAGAGACACTTGTTTCCTCATTCCAAGCTCCCACTTGGAGAATCCCAATAGTCACTCATTTATCTTTTTCCTTAAATTTTATTGTCTCATTTTAGACATCCACATGTAGGGAAAACTATATTTAATATTTATTTCCGCAAGTCACTTTTATTATTGCTAGTGGACCCATCACCCCTTATGAATATATTACAAATAATGGTGAGAATTAATATTATAAAATATTTTCCCAATACACCCTAAGTGCCTAGAGACACTTTCCAAGGATGTTGGAACCATGACATAGGATTTAAAAGGTGGATGACACCTTAATCCTAACTTGTAAGAATTTAATCTATTGTATGCACCTTCTACCCAATATTGTATATGTTTAAGTAGAGTATGTGAAAGAAGGATTTTAAAAATCCTTGTTCATTGGTAGCTAAATGTGTTTCTATTAACCTAGATATATCTATTCCACATATTATTAAAATTTGCAATGTAAATCTTTATAATTAATGGTGTGACTATTATTTTTCATTTTTTTTAATTTGGGTATAGATTTGTAAACTCTAATGTTATTTTACTCTTATGTGAATAATGTATTATATTTTCCTTTTATTAATATAAAAGTATATGTTGGTGTCAATAGGTAATTTTCCTAACTAATTATTAATGGGTTCCCATTTACATGTTAAGTCCACTTAGGTCCTAGGCATATTTCTAGAAGCTTTGGCTGTTTAGATAAGATTTTATATTTTCAACTTTTATTTAATTCTAGAGTCCCAAGTCATTTAATAATGACACAAGTCATTTAATGTTTCGCATTTGGTACTTCATCACATATTTTCTATACAAGAAAGGTCATTGTACACTTTTGTAATATACTTCATCATCATATTTGATAGATCTTAATATCAAACAAGCTCATTTATTACATACTCTCTTGTGGAAGGTTTTCATTTTTTTTGTAGGTGGTCTTGGGTATAGAGCTAATATTCATCTTCTACATGGTATCAAAGTCATGACCATGCAAATTTGTTCTCAGATTTGAGGGTAGAGCTATTGTCAATGAAATATCTTGGTGGATTTTAGTGAATATGCTCCTCCCTTGCATCATATGGTGATTTGAGGAATCATAAAAAAACTTGAAAAAACATTAATTTTGGGGGTTTCCTCTTTATGATATTCTATTTCAAAATTAATTTTAGCAATTTTGAAATTAATTTGAGCTCACCATTGAGTCTAGGGTGTTTGAGAAAGTCAATATTGGCTTTAGTTTTATCAAAATCTGACATATTTTGCCACATCTACGAGGATTTCAAGATGGGAGGTGGTTACTAGATCCAAGAGGTAGCTAATTCTTTGGAGCATTTTGGGCCAAAATAGACCCTTCCATTGCATCTAAAGGCCTAAAAACCACAAGATTGTCTATCAAATCAGAAAAATCAAATATTTTTCCCTCAGCCCTCAGAGGCTTTCTTCTAACTTGTTGCCATTTTCATACCATATGGATCCATACGATTCATACAAGTTTGGAGTTAGAGTTTTTTTACAATTGGTAGGTCAATACAAGGCATATTCAATAGAATATTCACTTATTTGTGTCTGTGGGTACAGATGTTTACGTAAGCACTGTACAAAAGGGTATGAAGTCAATTT
>VDFB02392968.1:0-88628 GCA_007258455.2 Sequoia sempervirens | reverse complement strand
GTGACTATCGAGCCCCAACGCCATCCCCTATGGGGATTAGAAAATAAAAAATAAAAAATTATTATTAAATTTTTCCCTATTTTAAATGCCTCCGGTAAAATATTAAAAGGCCGACCAAAATTTAATATTGAAAAATTTAAATGGATTTTAAATATATTTCGGATCCGCCACCGGTGCACTGCCCAGGGGGGCACCATCACCAGTGGCTCTGCCCAGTGGCCACCCTTGTTGTGCCTACATACCAAAATTGTGTAACTTTTTTCTAGAGGGCATATCTTTCATCTAGGTGCTCCGTTTTTTTACTTCTTGGGCTTGTTGGAAAGCTGACTCAGTGCTCTATGTTGTGGTGATAGTGATTTTCTAATATTTTATAGTTTTGATAGTGTTTTGCATACTGGAAGTCAGGTGTTCGTTTTGAGCTTCGAGAAGTGATATCAAGTGCATACGAAGTCAGATTTTGGACTTTGAATAGTTGACAGAAAGCTTGTTCAAAGCACTACACAGTGGATTAGGTTTGGATTTATTTTGGAATGGTTTATTTGTTGTTTTCCTTATCTGATTTGTTTATGGGTTTCTTTGACTATGGTGATATTATAAGTTTATGGATGATCGGATCTTGGAGATTTGATGTTGGATTCATTGTATGCTCAGTTGTACATCTTAGATTATTCTCTTATTTGACATGGTTATCAGTATTTGGTTGGAATTGTATGTTTCATTGTTGTATCTACAAGTTGTGTAATGTTGTAGGTAGTCTATACTTACATGTTGCATTTATGACTTGGAGATGGGTCGTCTTTGCCCATAGATATTTCAGTATTGATGCATTTTCAGTTTGGTGACTTAGTTTAGTCACTTGGTTTGTTGGTTTTGTTGTCATATTGAGGAGATAAGATGGTATTACTAGGTACATTCATGGTGTGAGACCTATGTAGTTGACTATGTTATGCAAATATGTGGGACATGGTTGTTTTGAGTTGTTGGTACATTTGGTGGTAATCATGGTGTCATGGATGTTTCTTGTTCTTTAGAGACTTTGGCGTATCCTTATGATGGTCATGCAGGTGTATTTTTGGTGGTGTTGGATTGGTTCGATTATGGGCGTGGCGGTGTCTCTTTGTGGTATGAGGATCATGGTTTTACTTTTCCTTTTGGGAGCTCTTATTATATTTGAGTTCTTTGATTGTGTGAGGGCCTTTCGTTGATCTTCATGAGGAGATTGTTATCATGATGTCATGGATAGCTTGATTACACTTTTCAATGGGAGTTTTTGACAGTGATAGATTGGCGGTGTTGGATATGTTTATGATAGTTTGGCGGTTGTAGGTATCTTCTTTGCTTGGAGATTTTGGTTCTACTTGTTATGTTACTAACAATTCAGTTGTGTGTGTAGACCTAGATGATCTTCATGGAGAGGATGGTAGTGCAGCCCTGCATGTGATTCGATGCATCCACGATTCGGTGGGGTGGTGATTCATTGATGGTGGATGGTCTTTTAGTGATTATTTGGTATCATGGATGGAATCTTGATTCTACTTTTATACAACGGTGGGTTCCATTTGGAGATCTTTAAGTTTCATTGATAGAGGGATGGATTCTGGATTTCATAATGATTACATGTTGATTCTTGGGTTTGGGGTGTTATGGTGTTATGTCATGGTTTACTCTTGATTTTATAACAGATTTTGGCATGAAGTCGCTTGTTCTCTTGAAGACGAAGATGTATTCATTGTTTTTATGTGATCTCTAGGAGGAGATGGTTAGATCATGATGTCATGGTTATGTTCTTGATTCAGTATTGGGACTTTGGCTATTGATCTTGGTGGTTCTCTTTGTATAGAGTGCCATTGATCATTGCTTGATTACTTCGTGATGGTGCTATATTTGCATTTGGATTTTGGCATGGATTGTTTGGATTCTACAATTTTCCATGGATACTTGGGGAATATGTTGAGGGCTTGATTTCTCTCTTATGGTTAGAGACATGTGTTGAGATGGTTATTCTTCTTTGAGATTTCAGCGAATTGAGGAGCCTACACCTTGGTTGGACATGGAGTTCAGCTTGTGGACCCATGAGAAAGAGTGTTCTTCGGATTTCAGTTCGCAGTGACTTGGATATCTTGGAGGAGAATTCCCATTCCCCACTCTTGGTCTTCTTCGCGGTTTCACTTGAGAGGTATTGCTCATTGTTACTTTCAAGTGCTTTATGTTTTATGCTTTATCTTCTCATGCATTTGGATCTTGAGCTATGGATATATGGTTTTGGAGGGTTCATTTGAGGAGTGTTGGCATGTTTAATCTCCTTATGCATTGTGATTACATTCATTTATGTTGAGTTTATGAGATGTATTGGGCTTATTTCCTTCATTGGGAATGGATTTAGTTTTATCTTCTTTGGTTATGAGAGGCTTACATCCATGTTGATTACATGATACATATGTTATGTTTGATCTTGGTGATTGAACAGTTGGGTGTTGTTAATGGATTTTATTTTGGGGTGTTGTGGAGGAGATCATACTTGACACAGTTGGCATTTAGAGGTTTATGTAGGAGATTTTTCTACAGGTATATGATGTGCGAAGTTTCTCTCTTTGGTCTTGGTTATCTTCCTAGATGTTTGGTTTCACATTACATTGGTTTGAGGTTTGGTTGGATCTATTGTGATCACTAGCTTGTGGTTCACTTATGTTCTTGGGTGATGACATGGAGGTTCCTTTATCTTTTTCTTTTGTTGGGTGTGGAGAACTTGAGAGAGCTATGAAGACTTGTGGTGAGAGTTGTTCTTACAAGTTATTGATTTACAGGTTTGCATATCATTGTGGATGATTCCTTGGTACTACATGATGTAGTTTACACTTTCTAAATGATGCTAATGGTAGACTTGGTATGCCTTGATCTTTTTGAGATTTTCATTGCCCATGCAGTGGGAGCTCTTGGATGTGTATGTCATTCTTTGACAGGTTTTGCACATGGAGTTTAGGTTGTAGTTTATGGGTGTATATGTTTATGGCATGAGTTTACTATGTTTTGTATACCTTGGAGGTATGGATAGTTGGATGTATTGGAACTTGTTGTGGGTGTTATTTCAGCTATGAGTTTTTGTATCTTGACAGCTATTGGTGCATATTGTTACCTTTGGATTGAGTGTATGTGTTTGGGATATCAGTTGAGCATGGCTTATGCTTTGTTGTGAAAAATTGTGTGGCTTCTCTATTGGATGGCTTCTTATCTTTGTGCGTTGGAATGATGGAGGATGAGAGCATTCATGCTTGGGATGGTGGTCACTTTGATTCTTGTTGTAGGTATCTTGATGGAGCACATGGGACACTTTAATTCCATGATGGTATATGTGGCTATATGGATTGTTCATTTGATTTGATTATGTTTGGTTTGCTTTGTTTGCATTAGCACGGTGGGAGAATGTTAGGAAAATGTGTGTTGTACACCTTGCATAATGTATTTGATGTAATTATTCTTGGGGAAACTTTATGTTGTAACATTGGGACATAAGTTAAGTTGCTAAAAATGTAATTATTTAATATTGGGGAAAATAAATAATTAAAGTACCCAATATTAAATATGGGGACATGGTTTTTTAATCTCATGGTTTTGAATCCCCACATGGTTTTGTGTAATACCACTTGGTGGTTTTGTGGGAGCTTGTTTCTATAAAAGCAACCACTAGGGTAGTTGCTTAGATTGGTCAATTGGTAGGTTAGCTCTTGTAAGCGTTTGTGAGGGTTTGAAGCATGGCATACAGGATGTGTGGTTGCATGCTTTTTGCATGAATTGCTTGGAGAGGAGCTTGTTGCTTCAATGGTGTTCATGGAGACTCACGAAGATGTATTGTAATATTGTGTTGAATAATACATGAGAGATAGATGCTTTTGGAGGCTGGGTTTTTCCCTCTTAAGGGTTTCCCAGGGTATATCTTGTGTCATATTTTCATGGGTATGTTGTCTTTTCTCTTGCATGTGGATTATGAATACTTAATTAGTTGCATAGATTTCTCTTTTGGGTTATGTGGAAATTGTCTTTAAATGGCTGCAAGTTTCCAATAGTTTTTCCCATGAGGTTTTCTCTATTTCTCCACATTATAGAGATCTTTTGTTTGTGCATGGGTACCTCACCAGGCCTTGTTTTATAGAACCCATCATGCATTCTTTTTTAGGATTTTTAGCTACTCCCTAAGTTCATCTTAGGGGGGGTGTTAGAGTAATCATGTCATTAGCTAATAATTAATTACTCTTTAATTTATTAGTAGTCTAATTTATTCTCATGCACTTAAGCAAAACTTAAGAGTGCTTTTATGCTTTTATAAGTTGAGCTAATATTATATCATTCTATCTCATCTCATGTGATGTTGACACTTGTTATGATCTGATCCCTTTCTCATTTAGGGTTTTGCTCTTATAAGCACTCAACCCTCATTGTAATTTTCTCGAGCTTTCATATATTTTTGAGAGTCTCTTGCTTCTGTAGCTTTTTCTTGTTGAGGAATATTGCATATATTTTTTGTAGATCTCTTGTGTGGAAGGTGTATTTGCTTGTTGTTTGATCCTATGGCTCGTGGTTTTGTGCTTATTTCACAATTCTATCAAAATTTGATAATGAGTGGTTTAAGAGGGCCTTTTTTATGTAGTCCCAATCTCTTTCATTTGTAGCCCATATTTTTATGCATTCTAAGTGCTTTGGGATAGGTTTTGTTAACAAAGCATGGTGCATGTTCTTCATCTCTATATAAGTAGGAAATTATGTCACTATCTATGATCTCATCATTAAGGAAGTCATTCTAAACAATTTTTTTAATATATTGGATGGCTTTAAGATCTTTCTACTTATGGTGTTGAGCTTTACCATAGGACCATGGAGAAAGAGGTATTTTTCCCAAATGGAAGACATTGTGTAGCTCATATGCCCCACACCATTTTTCTACAATATTGACCTTGATTTTAGAGTTGGGTTTAGTAGATGTTGATACCAAAGTGGTAGGATCGACATAGGATGAAGAAGGTAATGATGGTGGAGGAATGACAACATTTGCATTAGGATAATGATGGGGCTTGTTGTAAGGACCTTCTATTAATATATAGTATTAAAGTGATTAGGATCAATAAGAATTGTGACTTATACGTCATTGTGTATTAATTTGATAAATTGATGGTATGTGGATGGGATTGCCTACATGCCATGGATCTATGGGTGACCAAGGACATTATATAGAAGTTCAAGGTTAGGGACATGAAACAAGCTATTTTGTAGGACTAGACCAGCCTAATTTAAATCGAAATGATGCCTTGGGATTCCCTTTCTACATCATCATAAGTCTTAATAGTTATTTTTTTCTAGGGTTCTATGTTATCATCAAAATATCCCAATTATTTGACAATTTTGTATGTACATAGATTCAAACTAGACACACCATCTAAAAGGACTCATTTTACTTTATGATTACTAAAAATAACCCCTATATAAAGAGCTTTGGTATATGATGGTTCAATAGAAGGAATGCCTTTTGGAGTGAATGAGAGTTGATACAAAGAAGAAAAGTGACCTACCAAGGCTTGGAATTGATCAAGATTGATATCACTAGGGAATCATGACTCTCTTAAAGAACTGTTCAATATGTCCTTATAGAGTTGATAACTAAAGAAGCTCCAAGATAGATACATGTGTTGGAGTATTCCCAAGATGCTCAACAAATTCATATTGAGTGGTTTGCTGAGAGGATGAGGTTTTCTCTCATATGGTAACCTGATCATGCCTAGTATTCATGACATAATTAGGACTTTTTATTGTGATCGTGTTTATTTATGGATAATGCTTCTTCAATATTAACATCTACTAATTCATGTGAGGTGGGTTGGCATTGAAATTGTTTGTTTGGGTGTTGTAAGGGTATTTTATTTGACACACAGGGTTGATTTTGTTCACACTTAATAAATATATTTGGATAGATAGCTAATTGCTCATTAGGTGAAGATGATGAGGAACCTTCCATTATAAGTTCATCAAGGTCAATATGATCTTGGGAAAAGTTTTTAAGTTGCATTCATTTAGAAAGGGTATGACCTTTAACATGATGGTATTTACAAAATTAATTTTCCCTATATCATGTGCATCTAGGTTTGTTTTTATTAAAGGGTTATGTATATGGATATTTGATCATGTTTGCATTAATGAATTTTTGGAATATTATTTCTATGGATTCCCCTAAAGGAGTATATTTGCATCATTGATTTGCAAGGGGTCTTGGTTGTCTTTGTGGTACAAAACTAGGATTTTTTGTAGGTTTTTCTTTAACATTGGGGTTTGTTTGATTTGACATTGTTGGTGCAATTTGGAAAACTTTTAAATTAGTGACCTCATCACTTACAACATTTTTATTTTTTGGGCCAAAATCATGATTTGTCATTGGTTTGGGTAGCATTATCTTTTTAATTATTATATATTTGGATAAAACCATTGGTGACAAAGGGCTTTCTCTATGGTAACTCCTTTGTCAATAAATTGTTTAGAGGTTGAGACACAATGGACTTGTAAGTGAAAATTCATTTCTATAATAAGGTTTGTGACAAAAATATTAATGAGCTATTTTTGGGTATAGACCAAGGGAAGCAACTAGTTAGAATCCTCCATAATTGGAGGAAGGAAGAAAGTATC
The DNA here is from genome assembly GCA_007258455.2 of Sequoia sempervirens. Taxonomy (NCBI): domain Eukaryota; kingdom Viridiplantae; phylum Streptophyta; class Pinopsida; order Cupressales; family Cupressaceae; genus Sequoia; species Sequoia sempervirens. Next base: position 81,965 of record VDFB02392968.1, on the reverse strand, counting down.
TCACCATTTCATTTCTTGGCATTACAAATTTCAAACATAAAAAAATATATTTCATATTATATGAGAAACGGTTTATTTAATATTTTTAGCTAATTGTGTGAAAGTGGTAATGGACCCATGAGGTAGGTGTGAAAAACACTCAAGAGCTTGTCCTCCATAACTTCTTGGAAAGTGTATCATGACTTATACATCACTATAGGCCACTTACGAACATGCCATGAAAAATTAAAAAACATGGGGGTGATCCCTCAAAGCTGGTTTACAATTTCTAGGAGATTCTGATTTTTGCTAAAATCACATATTTTTAGAAAATATAATGATTTAAGCCTTAAAATGTTCCATTTAAATCATTTCAATTGAAGAGGGTTTGATCAAACTACCCTAGATCAAACCCCCTTGGATAGAACCCTGCTAGTTTTAAACCATACCTATAACAGAGTCTCCTTTACACTTATCAAAATGTTGATAAAAACCACTTTTGATTTACCTTTTGGGGATCAAATGAATTCATTTAAAATTTATTTTTTGTAAGTATGTAGTCCTTATTATAAGCTTCCCAAAAGTATAATTTTAAATAAATTTAATTTTATTATTATTTATTTTTTATTTCTTGTGAATGTAGGTTTTTCGCGAAAATCAAGCTCTTTGTTCTTGTGGAAAAATTGAAGATTATCAATTTTTTTAAAAAATATGAGTTCACCAGATATTGAAGTCCTTTATCCAACAAAAATTAAAATTGAATTTTGATGCATACAAAAAAAGTTGTGTTATACATTCCGCCTATTTCTGAATTGTAATTGGTTTGACTTCGAAACTTGATTAAGGAAAAAATATTCAATAAAATAGTATGAAACCAATTGGAAGCACTAGATATCATTGTTACAAATATAAATTTGAAAAAATTATAATTTTATCCTTCGTGGAAAAAAATTATGTGTTATATAGTGAGCAACACTCCTTAAAAATGGTGTTTATTGAAAAAAACCAGTTTTGAGATGGAAAAAGAAGTGCAATCCGATTCCAAATTTTTGAAAAAAATATATTTAGAATCTATAGACAAAATGTCACAAATCACTAGTTTGCATCATCTTCAAATTCCTCATGGTTTAGCCGCTATAGGTGCCCGAAAGTGAAGATTTAGTTAGAAAAAATCAGTTCAATGTCCAATTCGGCCAAAAATTGTAAACCAGTAGTGTGGGATCACCCATGGTCACATGGGTATCCTTTCCCTTTATATTTGTATAGTTTTGGTATTATATAAATTTAAGGGAAAGGGAATAGTTTCATAGACTTGTCGAAAGGGTAGGGACATAATTCTTTGAATTTACAAGTTATTTTATTGTAAAGTTCATGTTTGCATCCCCTTAAGTGGGTAAGTGCAATAAGATGGATCCACTTTTTGGCCAAAAAGTGGAAGTTTTTTTCTTTTGAAAGTAAAAGTTTGTCATACTTGGACTAAAAATTTGAAGCACTTACACATAGAATCTTAACATGGTCCAAAACTATGAAATGTAGGATTTTTTGTCTAGCTTTTGAACATGTAATTTATTATAATACCCATATGATAAAAGTTATATTTTCATAAGATGTACAAAAAGGAATCTTCATTTAAGTCCTATGTTTTGAGTCAAAACATGCATTTGTATGAATAACATAATTTTACCTAAATAAAATTATTTTTCTTATTTATTTTAGGGAAAAATGTGTACTAGTGAAGTTTGGTCAAGATTTTTTTATAATTTTTTAAATATATATTTTTAATTAATTCCTTATTGATACTAATTGCTATTTTAAAAACCCCTCATGCACGACCAACATAATTTGAGCTAAAATAATATAAATTATTTTAGACTTCTGCTATATGCCGAAATGCCTAATGCACCTACTTCAAACCCTGATCTACGACGTGATGGAGTATTCTTTGGTGCTCTGTCTCATAACAATTCAATGTCACCTATGATAGTCAAGATAGGGGTTGTCAATCATGGCTACCTAGTATCTAGGTCGCTTCATCTCCTTTTGATGGTTTAATTTCTGAAAAGAATGACAAGGAGAGTTAACTTATCCCCTTTTAATGCACATACCATATTCTAGTGATCAAAATTGAAGGATCTATCCATAATAGGGATAAATTTTTAGAGAACCACACCCTCATTTTCATGTTTATGAAAACTTGGCCAAAGCTTAGCGATGTACATGATTGGAAAAATGGCATGGAGGAAGAAATTTATATCTATCCTTGTACCTAAAGATTTTATCCTTGAATTTGATTTTATTCAAGATAAAGAGGTGTTAAAAGTGGCCCATGGATTTTTCAAGAGGATTTCTTATGCATGAAACCTTGGTTTCCATCTTTTGACCCTCAAACATAAAATTTCTCTTTTACATATCTCTAGGTGCATTTACCTTATCTCCCTCTATAATTTTAGGAGTTTGAGAGCTTGTAGGCCATTGAAAATGATCTAGATAAGTATTATTGTGCTTCAAACAAAACATCTCATTATGAAAGTTTCATTTGTGTATGTTTATCTATTGAAATGGATCTCTCCAAATGCCTCCCTATTGATATTTCTTTGTAATTAGGAAGTGGTGAGTCTAGTTTATGGATTAATTTTGGTAGAATTTATGATCTATTTGTTGAAGTTATCATGGACCTTGATGTTTGAATGTTGATATTTCCTCAAAACCATAGACATTGGGCCTAAATTTATTTTTTCAAATCTTTAATGACATTGACATGTTATATGGACTATTTGTGTTAATTCTACATGTGGATTAATGAATGTTCTTTAAGATAGTTACAAATATGCGATTATTGTGCATACTAATATTTCCATGCATGTATGATTAGAGACCACTAAATTGAGAAGATTCGGCTAGCTGGTCATTCACCATAACGGCTAACAAAGTGGTCATGCAAAGGTCGACGAATGGAAGACTATCAACTGTGAGAGATTCCTCATGCAAATCGAGTTGTAACCACCTTGTAAATGGTCTTAATTATCTATTGAGCGAATATAGGTGTTATTGTTGTGCTAAATCTGTGTTGAGGCAAGCACATCTGACTAGATTCCATGCATGCATAACCGCCTCTCCACTTTCTTTGCTTTCCTTAAAATGGCGTCCTCCCAATTTGTGGAGTTGACCACCTTGTTTAGTTAGTAGTATAAATAAGACTTAGATGCTCCTTCTCAAGAGGTTGCGTGATTTGATGATGTACTTTCATTTTTAGTTTTCAGTAATACAATTACACTACTCTATTATACTCATGTTTTCCAATGAATAAAATGAAGATATAAGTCTGTGTATCTGAGTTTACATTAGTTTTAGAGGATACTCATCCAAAGGGGGCCCACTTGGTGAGCATTCCGTCTTTTAGTTTAGTTATTACTTTTTGTTCAGTAATTAGTTAAGAATCTGGCACTGACTGTTCCTGTACCCACTAGAATTCCATTCTATGACTATTCTTGCAGCCAAAGCAGACAAAGTAGTTTTCTGTTTGTTTGCTCATTTTTCATTTTTGTCATGCATTTTAGCTTAGTATAGTTGTTGGTTGAAGTTCAACAATTAAGTTATTTCTTTCTAAGCAATTTACCTTTAGCATTATGTTTTTCTTAGTTGTAGAATGAATATGGCTACCTTGGATCCTTAGTGCACATACTGTGTTGACCCATTTCAAGTTCACGTCCCTGGGTTGACAAGTTAAATGCACCTTCATGATGACTGAAATGGCTATTCAATTTAGATGTCCAATCTCTAAATCATAGTTGTAAGGGCTTAGTTGTTAAATCATTGTTGGAGGCAACTAGTTGATTATGAAAAAATTACTTTTAGATGTAGGAAATGTTTCTCTATTGATCACTCTACTGCTTAATGTCCAAACATGAAAACTTGTGATTTTGGAAATCATGCTTCGAGTAACACACCCACCTGATGAATTGGGTTTAAATCCTTATGTTATTCTAGAAAATGCATAAAAATATTCCAACTCCTCCAATGATATCAGTTTGGCTAGTCCAAAAAAATATTTCTATTTCATCTAAATTGTAAGACACAATTGTTGGGGATCCACATGTAGCTCCTATGAACAAAAGCATTTTAGAGGACTCAAAAATATCATAGAATAAAGTGGACACCAAGAACAAAAAAGATATGCCGCTTCTTGTGTGTCTGTGGTTTCCCATTGAATGAGGGTTATGAGAACAAAGATGATGAATCAAAAGGAAAAATTGAACAAAACACAAAGCCCCATCCTCAAACAGATCAAGAATGGATAAAAGTTAAGAGAAAGAAGTCCCCCTCTTCAAAATCCATGCATGAGAGGATGTTGAGATCATCTACAAAAAATTAAAAACCTGAAATGTATTTTGGCACCCCATGTTTAAGGGCTATTAGGAATTTTTGTTATTATTTTGATTTTATTTATGGGAGTGGGCCCATGTCTATCATGTCCATAATTTCAACAACTTATACACAACACAAACCCAATTTTTTTCAACACCAAAAAAGATAAATTTGAGGAATCACATTGTGTATTTAATGGCATTAAGTTCTTGAGATCCTCATATACATTTCACACTTCAAATGAGGAAGGAAAATATAAATCTTCTTACACCCAACTACAAGGTTATCCTAATTTTTTTATATGACTAAAAAGACATCACAAAAGGAGACAAATTCATCTTTTCAAGAAATTCTCTAATAAGTATTATTATGAACCAAGATTCTAACATCTAACTAGACCCTTAATGGATAATATTTCTTTCCAAATATATAGAATCACTTGACAAGTGTTGTACCAATTTAATGCTTTATAATTATTCTTTATTTTGGTCAATTTTCCACCATTCACTAAGTAAATTATTTGCACACAAGATTAATACACTAATTAAGATAAGTATTAATCAATTAATTGACTCAATAGCTTAGATAGATAGATGAAAGCATTAGACATTTACAAGATTTTTATTTTCCTATTTGATTCAACATAATTGTTTGACTTGATTTTACATTTAGTTTTAAGATCTCATCAAATTTATTTTATCACAAATTATTATCAAAACTTCAAAATTTGAATTGCAAAACAACTGATTAACATAATACATATCTATTGATTAATAATTTTTAATGGCTAAAATTAATAACAAAAGAAATAATGATCCAAGTTCCAACAATTTGATTTTAAATTTTTTTAGCATAGTTTCCAATGATAACTTTACAAGTCATTAAGAGGTTTAAAAATGATAATAATTCTAATGTTAGTTAGGATTTCATTTTGACTTTATTCAAACTCTTTTGCTCCTAATAACTTTACACTTCTATATTATAACTACAAAACAAACTTAATTACCAAACAATAATTAAAACCAAACTAAAATAAAACTAATTATTATTAACTAAAAGCTAATTTTATCACTACTTGCTTCATGTCATTAAATTAAAAATAATAAATGAATAATGGAATTCTAACTATTGGTTATTGTATTGTTTACTAATTGCTAAAAAACAAAATATTATCTAAAGTGATAACTATTAAGTTAATTCATTTTAATCTTCAATTGATTCAAATTTTATGTGGATTTCAAATTTAATCTTAGAGTTTATTAAGAAATCTATGAGTATTTTCCAACCAATTAACTTCACTAACTCCATCTAATTAACTACATGATAAATTTTTTATCATGATTGTTTTTTTTTGTTTCTTACTATCTATAAGCATTTTCTTGTAATTTGATTTAAATTGAACAATTAATTTCACAACTAATTGAGAAAAGAATTTATACATTTCACTTTTCAATCTCACTTAGTTTTAGTTCTTAACAAATTTTAAGCAAACAATAAAAATAATAAACTAATAACTAATTTTACAACTACATTTAAAAAAAAAAATTGTTTCTCTCTTGCTCTTGATTTCATTCGGGACTTGAAAATTATTCAAGTTTAATTTTCAAGATGCTCTTCTATGATTCTTTGGTTTCTCAATTTTTGTTTTTTTTTATAGGTTGCACTAAATATGTTCAAATGTATGCAACAAGTTTTTAAGTTGCAAGTGGATTAATTGTAGATTTAAAAATCTTTAACAAAGGTTTTCCAAAATGAATAAGTTTCATTTTGATTATAGGTAAAAGATGAGTTTTGAAGGGGCCCAGAACCCTATACAAAAGAGAGCAGCTGATAGAAAGAAGAAACCATTAACCAGCAATCAACCCAGCGACAACAAACATACTGCCAAAAAATAGCCAAAAAGATGGAAACCCGACAACAACACTACATATTATTCAAGATCTCCACAACTTCCATTTCATTCTCAGCCATCTTATGCACATTCTCCACAATATTTGAGGCCTCAACAGAGGCACCATCCTGAGCTTTCATTCTGTTCCTAGTTCTAACCCCCGGCCCACCAGTCTTTACCTCTTCACTCAAAACAATACATTTACCCACGACTTTCTCACCCTCTCCAGCCACAGTTGACATCTTACCAACAACCACAACATCATCCACAGAGACCTCCTTTTTCTTTTTCATCAGAGGGGAAATAAGCCTAGTAGAGACCAAAATGTCCACAACCATAGGAGAATCACCCTTTTTAATAACAACATTCCTAATATCATCATTTTTTTCCTCAAGAGCACAAAATCTACTTTCCCAATTCTTCTTCAAATTAGTGGTTTCCTCAGCAATAGTATAAGCAATAGTATTTAGGGACTCCATCACATGATCAATCTGGCTTTGAACAGAAATGTCCTCAGCCTTGCTAGCAACACCTCTAATTCTTATATTAGTCATATTGATCTGATGGAAAAACCATTTAAACAGTTTAAACAAAACATTGATAGAATCACGGGTCGAGCCCAACACATCAATCTCCTCTTTATCGAAATTCTCAATATGCTTTCCCACAGCCACATCCCCATTAGAAATACTAGGAGGACCTTGCTGATCATAAACAACCTTACCTTTACCAACAAGAATGGGGGTCTTCAACATCCGAATGGAGCAAGCAATTTCCTCTGCAACAACCTTCCTTTTCTGCACCCTATATGTTTCCTCTTTACCATTACCCACCTCAACAGCACTGACACCCCTTTCCTTACCTTGCTTTGGCAACACAATTCATTACTAGAAGTATATTTATCAATATTTGATTATATTATATGCATTCAAATTTTATTTATATCACAAAACCTTGTACATTTCTAAATCATTTTAACCAGTTAGAAACCTTATTTTATTTTATTTTATTTATGAATCATATATTTTAAATTACTAATAATGTTCTTATTTGCAATAATTTTTTTTTAAATAACAATTTAAATTTAAATTATTTTCTTTTTTCTTTTAAACTTTACAATATATATTTAAAAATTAGATTACATTTATTTATATATAAATAAATACGTTATATGTAAATATATTAATTATACATATATAAATTAATTTTGTTAAATAAGATTGAATATAAATACTTTCTAAGGAAAATTATAACCTATAGTTATATGAATTTCCAAAATAAATAAATAATTCATTTTTGGAGAGTATGTTCTATAAGAAATATAATTAGGCACAAATTAACAATATTGAATTTACATTCACCATATTATCAAATGTGTAGTAACTGCATTTGTTTCTAGTTTTCTCATTCATTCATAAAATAAATATTTTTGTGCTAGCTATGAATTTCTTAAACTTTCCACAAAATCTTTTAAGTTTATACATTAATACTACAATTTTAAAATATACATATTTCTAGTTATAGGACACACATTTATATTTTGTTAAAACATACTCAAACTAATAAAACATTTGAAGTTCATTGTTCTTAATAAATATTATAACATATTACTCTACTTTAATTAAAACCAAAAATAATACACATTTTAAACTTCACAATGACATGTGGTTTTCAATCATTGTTATAATGTTACATCTATGTTTAAATGTATGTACAATACTCCCTCAAGGAAGGAATATATTTTATCAACTTCCAAATCTACATATTAACAAAATTTCTTCCACAAAAAGGTCAAATGGGAGCTCACCTCCCAACCAAAGGGTTGTAGAACAACCCACCCTTGAGCTAGGAGGCCCTTGAGAAAACCCATGTTCACTTCCACATCGTATAAAAAAATCATACATAACCACTTTGATCACACAAAATCTTACACATTCCCAAAACCCCAAAAGATATGCACAAATTGAATCACTTTCAAGATCCAATGAAGAGGAAAGATTAAATTCTAACCCCTATCTTTTAAAAAAAAAAAAGAATTTGAGTACTAAAATATATTAAAATATAAAGTCTTATTATAATATGTATCTAACCAGGATGATCACATTAACAACAACAACCCATACCAGGCACCAAAATACATCAAAAGCATATCATAGTTCGTGAGATAGAGTTAAGGTATAACATTATCCATCATTACATTGCATACAAAAGTATTATTTTACTTTCTCTTTTCCTTTATCAATATTCATTCTCATCTTGTAGGAGTCAATCCCTAGAAATGTACCAATAGGTGGAGAGATACGCTCCCAACTGCAAGTATCAAAATTTTGATGAGTTACCTCAAAATCTCTAACTGTTGCATCTCTCTTAAACTGATATTGGTGGACTTTAGAGTACTAGTTTTGAAAATCAATGTATTCATTCTTGAACTTACTCTTGATTTCCCTTAGATCTTGTGGCTGGTAATTTGCATCTTTAATGTCATCTTTGAAGATTGGTGTAGGTCCATCATCCAGTATCTTCATGAACCTATTCGCTAGCATCTTCAAGGTTAAGGTAACTTGTTCCACAATCAATAGAAACATGAGTATATTTTTAGAATTAGTAAGGATCCTTTTCCTGCATTGGTACAAGTTCTCATTCCTTCTTTTCCATAAAAACCACAAAATATCAATAGACAAGACAGACTGGAAAATATTAGACTCATTTTTCAAACCTTTAACATAACCACTAAGAATTTCAAACTAGGACACTTTATCCTTAATATCCCACCCAAGCAGATTGCCTATAAAGACATACCATATAGCACAAGCATGGGGTAATTAAAGAATATATGGTCAACATTTTCAACATCATTACAAATAGAACAAACCACAAACCACTTTTTTTAACCATAATAACCATCTAAAATAGCATTTTTTTGGATCAATCTATTTAGACCAACAAATTTTAAGAAACTTATACCAGTTACTATTATTAAGGTCAAGGTTATAATATTTATTAACATGATTCAAAAATTCCATAGGATGAGTTAATATATTGTATAGGTTAATAAAATTAATAGTCAAAAGTGGGGAGCCATCATTCCAAATAAAACTACCATAGTCTTCTTCATTGTTTATCTTTTTGTAAGACATCATTGCTTTCTTTAAATGGAATATGTTCTCTTTCAAGAGTCAGGTAGATGGAACTCATCTTGTAGCTATTCCTGACTCTTTATGCCTTCCTTGCTCACAATATCATTAAAACATTTGATACCCTTCCTATTCCACTTGAGGGCAGAACAACCTCTAATGCAGGCTAGAGGTTTGTTCAAGTTGGAAAGATTCCACCATACAAACCTGAACCTATTAATAATGTTTTCCATTCCATTACCTACATCTTTCACCTTTATTAGATCCTTGAAATTCCCCCAAGTTCTCCAAATATTGGCAAACACTACAGACCCACTGGCTTTGTCTCAAAGTTTTCAAACAGAATGCCATGTATGTACAAACCCCTCCATTGTCTGGATTTTTTGGGGACAACCTCCTTCAAGTTGTTTCTATAAAAAACCTTCCAAGGTTCTCCTTCATATAAGGCTTTTATTATCCATTTTACAACTAGTGCCATACCTTACTTTTGTAATTCTTTAAGGCCAAGGTCCCTTCATCCTTTTTGATGCAACACCATTGCCAAACTGCATGCTTTTTCTTTTTCCACCTACCATCTAACTATAGGAAATCTTTAAGTAGCTTTTGTACCTTGTTGATTTGATAACTAGCAAAAAAAACAAATTAATGCATAGTATATTGAGTAGGAGGCTAATATTTTCTAGAAAACTTGTAGACTCCTAGCAAGGGATAGATAGTTGTTGCTCCAACCCTTCAACTTTTTTCAATTTTTGCATACATCCAATTCCACATATCTTTTAGTGAAGGGCTCACTGAAAAGGGGATCCCAAGGTACCTTACAATTTTATCTGGGCCATACCATTTCCAAGCATTCTTCGTAGACCAGTTAGGAGGTACATGTTTCCAACACAATAACATGGATTTTGACTTAGAGATTTTTGAACCTGAGGCTTGATAGAATACATCAATCCTTTCACCAAGATCAACCAAATTCATTTCACTCAATTTAGGGAACAGGGCAGTATCATCTGCAAACTAAATATTTAACAATGAGGAATTATCAAGTAAGATTACACCTTTGAATTGAGGCCCCAATTTATTTGTTCTCAAAATATAATATAGGGATTTTGCAACAATCACAAATAGGGCAAGGGCTAAGGGACACCCTTGTCTGATTGACCTACTCAATGGGAAGGACTTTGAGAGTGATCCATTGATTTCAATTTGTGCATAAGCATCCTTAAAAAAAAATCTTCACCATGCTACAAAAAACCTTAGGAAAACCAAAAGCCTCCATCATGGTCATTACAAAGGACCACACAATTTTTTCATAAGCTTTTTTGAAGTCAAGGAGGAGAATACCAACATTTTGATTACTTCTCTTTGCCTAGTCTAATGCCTCCCAACTAGTTATTAGATTCTCCAGGATGTACCTTCCCTTGATTAATCCAATTTTGGTGTTATCAATTATAGTAGGGAGAATAGTAGTCAACCTTTTTGCCAACAACTTTGTAAGGATTTTGTAGGAGACATTCAACAGAGTGATGGGTCTCCAATTCCTAATGTTACTATTGACACCTTCTTTGGGGAGAAGCTTTATAATACCCTTGTTGATCTCAGTACCTAGTGTTCCTGCAACAACAACTTCTTGATATACATCATGAAGATCCTCTACTATCCACTCAATTATTTTTATAAAACTCTACAGGAATACCATCCACACCTGGAGACTTCCCATTTTTGAATGAAAGTATTGCCTCTTTTATTTCCTCTTTTCTTATGCCTAAACTTAATTTATTTTCCATATCCTCTGTTATTTTCTTGGGTATTAACTGCTTACAAAATCCCTGAGCCATTTTACACTAAGGCTTGTCATCCTCTATAGTAAAGAAATTTTATAGAAATCTACAAATATCCCTTTTATTTCTTCCTCTCCATGAATCCAATTATCATTGTTATTAATCAACCCTACCGACTCAACAACATGCTTGGTTTTCAACATATTGAAGAAGCACTCAGTACCTTTATCCCCATCTTTAATCCAATTCAATTTTACACTTACCCTAGCACCTTGTGCTCTCTTAACCTAAAACCTTCTAAGCTTATGTTTAATGGCTTTCACCTTGTTGACCAATTCCTCATTATCCTTGTAGACAGAAAATATACTAATTGATATCACACATCCGATCTTGATCTACTAACATTGGTTCATCTTGAATCATCCCCTTTTCTAAACATTTAATCGAATAACCTTTATTTGATTAAATTCATCACATTTCATCTCTTAATTAAATAAATCAATTTTATCTTGTTAAGTCATTATCTCTCGTTAATTAAATAAACCATTTTATTTAATTAATTCCTAAATCTCTGTTTTAATTAAATAATTCATTTTATTTAATTAAATCTCTATAGTTCCTCTATTAAATTAAATAAATCAAACATTTATCTAATTTAATCAAACATCACCCCCTTTGGTTAAATAAATCAAAATATTTATTTAACTAGGTCTTAATCATTTTCATCTCTTTTTGATTTATTTCAACCCACAATCTAAATCAATTAGTCAAATCACCTAATCTCCTCTTAAATTGATCAAAACTTGATTAGTTTAATCTAATTACATGTCACATCCTCTAGCTTTTCCCACTTGCACAATAAATCAATTTATTTGATTTATTAAATTCTTCTATTTCATTCAAAAAGGCATCAAAGGATGGAATATTCTTCAAATTCAAAAAGTCCCTCCAAAAGGACTTGTCCCTTCCAACAAGGCATTCAATGCCTCTTACATGTCCTTGCCTTGAGCCAAGTGGCATTTAACTCTCTTCTTTCATCCCCCCTAAACATGTCACTTCTTCAAATTCAAATTTCAAACTTGCACATTGATCAAAATGTGCTCAACCTTCATCCTCTCACATGTTGACAAGTGGCATCATGTCATTGGTTTATCTTTTATCCCACATTCATCCTATCTTTCAATCTTCAACTCTTTCTTTCTATAAATAGAGAGCTCATCCTTCATTTCTATCATCTTCAAGCATCACCATTTTCATCAATTTTATCAAGTTCATAGCTAGGTTATGCAGGAATTCAACCAAAGTGGATCACATCTTCATCAAAGATCATCAAGCTTGCAAAGGAGTTGGGAAAGGGCCAATTTCCACATCAAATTGGCACCAACTCCCCCATAGGATCAAGAGTTTGCATTATTTGAATAAGATTAATCTCTTTTCTTGCTTTTCATTTCTATTTTGAATCATGTTAATAGATTTTATGGGGAATATCTATCGCATTGAAGCTTATTAATGTGTTCATTTGTTGTGTTCTTGGGTATAGGATATTGGTTCAATCCTTCAATTTTGGATTCAACTTCAACCAACTCATCATTCATAGAGCAGTCTACCCTTCTGCAATCAATTGTAACCTTTTTACCCACTGTTCTTAGTAGCCTTTTCAAACTAGAGGTAGGAATATTACATGAGCCAATGGCTGAGGGATTAGAGAATGAGGCTTTGTTAATTTCCCTCAAAGTTCTTACCCTTTCCATGCAGTCTCGAAGATCCAACAAAGAGGTTTTCAGCTTAAATAGGCCCTCTGACCTACCTTTTATAACACCCCCTCCAGCCTTGAATTATATAATTGCTTCAATTGGATAGTGACCAAACAGGGCCAATGGTTCAACTTGAACACAATTAGCTTCTTTGTTGGATTCAAAGCTGAAGAATTCCTCATGGGTATAAAACCTATCCAATATGTAGTACACCCTTTTTATCGTTTTGATTGTTACACCATGTATACCAAATTCTTTTAATATCTTTCTTTTTTCCTTCCAATGGAAAGATGAAATTCTAATCCCTATTTTTCCCATCACAACCATTTTACATATTCAAGAATCAAGTTAAAATGGAAGAAACACTAAACACATCGACTTACAAATCTAATTTTTATACACACTCCAATATCTATGTATGACATTTAACAATGATTCCTACCTCTATTAAATCCTTGAATTATTCTATGAGAGTTGATGAATTCCAAAGCCATCTTCTTTCCAAGCTCCCTTCCTCAAACACCCATCCGATAAATATTTCTCTAAGCCTACTTCCCTCTCCAACTTACAAGTAGAAGATTAAACAAAAGAGAATGAAGCAAAAAAAAGCCCCTCTTGAATGGAAGATATAAAAATACATCATCATAACTACCTAACAGCCAACTTGAGGATGGTTATGCCTCATGTTGGGAAAATGTGTCTCAAACTTGAAATTACATAAGGTACTATTGCTATGTAAGTGCAGGGGTGGGGCAAGGGGGGGGTACCCCCCATGAGGGGTCTGAGGGGATCATCCCCAGGGATGTTAGTGAGATATTGGTAGTAGATGCAAAGAAGGGCATGAAAAAGGAGCTACATAGGATATGTTACAAGTACATGCAATAAAATAAATTGAATGTGTAGAAGTATATGATGATAGTGAAGTCTTTGTAGTGCTACAAGTGAATGTAGAGAGTGAACAAGGTCGTATAAGGAAGATGCTAGAAGTAGTGGTCCAACATGTGACAACGACCAAAAGGTGTTGCAAGTAGCCATAATAGATGATGGTAATAAAGAACCTTGATGTGAAGAATTTTTTGGAAGAAAAGGACAATGAGGAACACAATGGAGTGACATAAAATTAAGAGGCATGAATAAAATAATAGATGCTTAACCTAGAAGACATCGACAGGTGTAATGATGTAGTAAAGGTTAGTGATGAGAACAAGAAACTAATGGATAAGTTATTTGAGTTTATAATGCATAAGGATTTGAGTATAGGAAATGAATTTACAACCAAGGACTAGAGTTATGGTTTAAAATGATAAATGGAGATATGTAAGATGGTGTATGAATAAGGAAATGGTGGTTGGAGTTGAGGAAAATAAAATTGTGTCCTTAGAAATTCACCATGAGGTAGAGGTCCATGTTGAGAATATCATTACATCAATAATAGGTGAGTTGTTAGATGATGTAGGAACTTGGATGAATGTATATTTACAATATGTGGAGAGGTTTATGAGGTTGGAACAAAAGGAGGAGGAATTTAAGAGTGAAGAACTTGTTTGGTATCTACAAGGTAATTGCATATAAAATATACAAGTTTATTAAACATGAAGGTGTAGAAAATGACTTTAATATTTTGGCTAAATATGGATCCATTTATGATGAGTCATTTATTATGTGCATATCACAAAGGAGGATAAAATAAGTTCATGATAATTGAGGATAAAAAGCATACAAGGTATATGAAGGAGACTCAATTATGTATTATGTGGAATAACAAAGAGAAAAAGTGGATTTTGTTGAAGGCATAAAGGAAGAAACTATTAGTTGTTTAGCTACAAGTTTACTTACAATAAAATAAATTGTATTATAGTCACAAATTTGGAATAGGAATAGGGGCCAAAATTTTTTGTAACCTTGGTAGATTAACATAGGGGCATACCATGAAGAATAAGGGCTACATCCATTTTCCCTTGCATGATTTAAAATTTTAATTATATAATCAATTTTTGAAATGGAATTTGTTGTTGATCATTGGATGAGGAAAGAGGGATAGAGGGACATTTGACATGGTACCAACCATAGTTAAACACCTAACCACTTAGAGGATGAAGGGTAGGTAGTTTTGAATCTATGAGGGTTGCTTACTCCAATGAAAACATTCAAATTTGGTACCCAAATTAAAGATTTAGGTAGGATTTTGAGCTGGAAAAAAGGAGTGAGAAATTAAAAGGTCCATTTTTATGCTCAACAGAGACCCATTAAGGACTTGGAGGAGTTCAAGGAGGGCCATGTGTAAGGAAAGAAAATAATGTGGTAATGTGTAGTAGGAAGGAGAAGAGATTCGTGACATATTTGAGGAAAATCTTCAATCTCCCTCCTTGTAGGTAGTATATGAGATAGAGTGGTGCGAGAATAAAAATGGGTTGTGTGATAGGGGAAAGACCAAAGGATACCACATAACAACCATGCTAAAGGAAACAAAATTTGCTAGCATGTAGAGTCGAAGGTGAGAATTTACTTGATGCGAAAAGGGAGCCAAGTAAATGAACAAGAGATTTATTCCAAGAGAGAGAGAGAGAGAGAGAGAGAGAGAGAGAGAGAGAGAGAGAGAGAGAGAGAGAGAGAGGGTACCTTTGTATGTGTGAACATGGAAGTTAGCAAGATCACATACAACTGAAATAAACAAATTTATGTATGAACACGAAAGTTAGCAAGATCACATACAATTGAAATAAATAAATAAAATCAAAAGTGATCTAACTAAACCATATTCCAATGAAATTGTTGTAAATTCCTAATTAAGATACCATTAAACATGAAATAACAAATAAATTCAAATGGACAACCTAACTAAAGGAGTGAAAACCTCATCCCATTGGGGGATTAGGGCTAGATCGATGTGGAATTCTCAACAAGCCTAATCCATTGTTGATGCAAAGCTTCAGTTGGTTGGTTGGTTGATCAAATTGATGCAAAATGAGGTAATTGATTCACAAATGAATAATTGGTCTCAAGAATGAATATGAAAATGGCTATAGTGCAGTTGCTTGAATACTTGTGAATACAATTCTCATGAAAATGAGAACTATTTATAGGCTTTTTGGATGAATCAATGGCTAGGATCAAATAGGCTAATCAAAGGTTAGAAATAAATGGGAGGAAATGACATGGATCAAAGATTATATCAAAGAATGAAATTGAATAATGACATGGATCAATGATATTAATCAAGGGCTCAAATTGATTGAGACAATTGCAATCCCTTAATTTTAGGAGGATGAAGAAGATATTTCCATTTGGAGGGAAATATTTGAATTCAAACTGAAGGAATATTCTATTAGATTATTATTTCAATGATTGGAGGAATTAGAAGAAATTAGTCAATAAAATAATTAAGAAATTATTTAATTGTGTAAGTGGAGAGAATTTAGGAATTTAATTAAACAATTAGAAATCCTTTAATCAAAGTAGGATTCAAGACATTTAATTAAATAATTTGGATTATTTAATCAAATGAGAGGACTTAGGAGATTCAATTAAATAATTTGGATTATTTAATAAATAAGATGAAAATTAGTGTGGAAGGGGTGAATTAATCAAACAATATTAATTATCTGATTAATAGATGAAAATGAATGACTTAGAATAGAAATGGTGTTAGTAACCAAATCAGGTGTGTGATATTGATCAAGACATTTTTAGATGTCTACAATATGTTGCTGAGAGTGATTGAAGATTTAATCCCCTCAATTTTGTAATATTATTGCTATGTGTAATGCATGAACATTCTAATCTATTTAAGTTTTAATGAAATAATGATGATTTCATTTGTCTTATGATGTGAGTGTAGTGATCCATGTCTATGTGATTGATTCAAGACTTCACTCCCTATGTTAAATGCTTATTTATTTTCATGTTGATACCTATGGCTCCTTATGTTTGGGTGATGGGTGAAATATGAATATTTATGTATTATACATTCATTAATTGTGAAATTAGGGCTCAACATGCAACCCATCAAAATCACTTGAGGCATTTGGGGAAGGTTTGCATCCAAATTTTAAACCACTTATAATATTGTGTGTTGATTTGAGCTTGTAAGTGTTGTGTAAGCAACTATAAAACTACTTTCAATAAATCAATATGACACTTTACTTGAGGTTGGAGGCCTTTCCTATGATAGTGCAACCTCCCATCCACTACCAAAATTTGGCATAAAGCAATTTTCAGTGGCACAAGTGTTGGTGCCATCAGTTGGAGGTAGTATGGTAACCAACATGACAAAGTATGAGCATGGCTAGCTAAAAGAATTTTGTTTATAAATTGAACTCTACATACTATTGAAAGAAATCTATTTATCCATGATAATAATTTATTTTTTAGTTTTTCAAGGTACCATTCCACATATCTTTTAAAGATATTGTGAGATCAAAGGGGGTGCCTAGATATCTATTTATAGTGTTGTGCTTAATCAACTTCCATTTTTGGGGAATCCACATTAATGGAGGACCCGTGGAAGTCATGAAATATTTTATTTTTCTCATGGACAATTTTGACCCAAAGAAACATAATGCATATCTAATATATTGAGGGCATTATATTTTTATTTTGCTAAATTTATATGAACATATAATTCAGAATGGCTTGGATCCTGAAACATATGAAAAGTAGAAGAACCTACAAATCTTATGGGAAGAGTTAGGCAAAAGGGAAGAGATATATTGGCACCAGAAGTCTAGGGAACTTTGGTTGAAAGAAGGGGATCACAATACAAAGTATTTTCATGCCTTGACTCAAGTTAAGAGAGCAACTCACAGATGATGTTTTCAATTCAAGATGCGGTCACAGGGAATCAGATTACAAATGCACGAGACATTCAAGAAGAGGATGTACAATTCTTCAAAAATATCCTAGCTCCACCGACAAAAGATCCTACTCAGAGTTGTCAAGAAGAACAAACATTGTTGCCAACAATACCAAAACTGATTTCTCATGAAGACAATGTCAAGCTCATGAAACCTTTCACTTTGGAAGAAGTAAGGAAAGTTGTGTTTTCTCTCTCACTAGATAAGGCCCCAGGGCCTGATGGTTTCACAACCCTTTTCTTTCAGAAGTGTTGGGATGTGCTAGGATTTGACTTGTCCTTAGCCTTGAAGGAGTCACGAAGGAATGTCACAATATTGAAGAATTTTAATGTTACAAATATAGTAATTCTGCCAAAATCAAATGAGCCAAAGACTTTTGCAGAATTTAGACCCATTTCCTTATGTAACATAGTGTATAAGATATTCACAAAGGCAATCTATTTACGACTGCAAGACCTTATTCCCAAGGTCATTTATCAAGAGCAAGGGAGTTTTGTTCTAGGAAGAGAGACAACAGAGGGAGCGCTAGTTGCACATGGAGTCCTCCATTCAATACACATTAATCACTTGCCTTTTTCATTGTAAAACTGGATATGATGAAATATTATGATAGGTTTGATTGGATTTTTTTAATGAAAGTACTTGACAAGTTTGGTTTCTGTAGAAAATGGTGCAAGTGGATTTTGTCATGCTTATTAGGAGCTATATTTTCAATTATAATTAATGGGGCGCCTTCAGGATTCTTCACTACAACTCAAGGTGTAAGGAAAGGTGATCCACTATCTCCTTTTCTTTTTATTATAATGGCAGAGGCTTTGAGTAGGATAATCAAAGAAATACATAGTCTTGGGTGCTAGAATGGGTTACTCATCCCACATACTAATATCTCAATTACTCGCTCACTATTTGTGGATGACACATTGTTGTATGAAAAGGAAAACATTGAAGAAGCCAAAGAAATAAAGGGGATTCTAGACAAGTACTCCTTAATCTCAAGGAAAAAAATAAATGCACAAAAGTCTAAAATTTATATCTTCAACTCCAAAGTAGCTATTAAAAGGAAAATTATTTATATTTTAGGCTTCCAAGCAGCAGAACTGCCATGTACATATTTAGGGATTCCATTTTTTATGGGATCCAATAAGATATCATATTGGTATAAATTAATTGATAGAATTAAGGCCAGAGTTTCTGCTTGGAAAGCAAGATGGTTGTCATTATCCGGTCGCATTTTTTTTATCCGAGACTATTCTAGCAGCAATTCCAAATTACTTTATAGCAATCTTAAAGGCCCCAAAATCAGTGGTGGATTAGATTGAGAAGATCATTAAAAAAATTTTATGGAGAGGTAACATGGATGATGGGAAAAAGGTTCCATTAATCTCTCTTGATAGCATGTCCTTTGAAAAAATTAAGGGTGGAGTGGGTTTGCATAATATGGCTTTTGGAGGCAAGTTGATTTGGCAAATGTACACTAAACTTGAATCCAAGTGGTGCAAAATCATGCAGGCGAAGTATCTAGATAGTCAAAACCCATTTAGAATATTCACACTATCCAACCCCCCACCTGGATCTGTTATGTGGAATTTCATGATGTCATGCCGAAAAGTTGTCACCTTGTATATCTCTTGGCAAGTGAATATGGGAGATCAGGTTCATTTTTGGAATGACTCTTAGAATTGCTACCCTCCATTGAAGGATTTTCAAGAATTACAGTCTGCTATTCCTTGTGTTATCTCAAGAGTGGGGTACTGGACTGATTGATTATGTTCATTCAGTTAATAGAGTAACTAGAAGAGCACAATGGAAAGAATTTTTAGAAACACAGTTGTTAGTTGCGCAAAAGGAGTTTCTTCATCATTCTTTGGCAGATAGAGTAGTTTTTTTGTTAGGTAAACCGGATGCTATCTTTTGGGCACCATCTAAAAATGGTAACTATACAGTCAAGCAAGGGTATAAAGCTATTCTTAACAGAGATGTCGAGTTGCAATCACATAGAGCATATTCCTTTTGCTAGTATAACATGGTTTTTCCCAAAGTGGGAAGCTTTGCTTGGCTAGTTTTGCGCAAGAGGGTTCTAACAAGTGAAAGGCTCAACAAGTTAGGTATTGCAGATCCTTTCAAGTGTGTTTTATGTGGAGAAGTTTTTGAAGATATTGATCATCTATTTTTGCAGTGTTCTTTTTCCCAGGAATGTTGGATTTTCATATTACATAAATTACATTTTTATAACCCCTTGCCTAGGACAATTTTGGATTTGTTTCAAGCTTGGCCTATGTTATTCAAATCTTCCTTCTTCACTTGCATTTGGCATTTAATTCCTGCTATAGTACTTTGGTTTATATGATGGGAACGTAATAAATGCATTTTTAGAAGGGTATCCTCTTTAGTTTAACATGTTTAAAGCATAATAGAAAAGTCAGTCTTAGAAGCAATGAATGTTTATGTACAAACTCATAAGAATATCAGTTCACTCTTCATGACATGGGATGACAGTATCCTAAAGAATTGGAAGAGTATAAGCTTGGCATTTATAGGTAGTTTGAAGCAACATCATAAGGCTAAGATTGATAGGAGTAAAGTTAAATGACAACCGCCTCAGCTAGGTTTCTTCAAAATGAATTTTTATGGTGCCTCCAAAGGGAATCCATGAGTGTCAGGAGTAGGAGTTTATATATAGGATTCAACTAGGAAGTTAAAAGTAGCCAAATCTATTGCCCTCCCTTCTGGCACAAATACTATAGCTGAGTCGTTGGCAGTTCTTTTTGGTCTCCAACTTGCTAATCAGCTAGGTATATTCAAAATACATATAGAAGGAGACTCATTAGTAATAATAAATGCATGCAAAGAATGTTCTTGTTATAATTGGCATCTTCAATACATAATGCAAAGTGTATGGAGTTTAATAGAAAAGTTTGAATCTTTTCAAATTTCACATATATATCGTGAGGGAAATTGTTTAGCAGATTGGTTGGAAAACATGGGATGTCAGAGGGAAGAAATATTTATTTTAGAAAATGTTGGTGAAATCAAAGCATTTCCAGATTTAGCAGGGATTGTGGTAAAGGAAATGGTCAATGTGTCAAATTAAGCATGGTTTAAGTACTAATTAAAGTTAGTCATCATCAATTGGCATGCTTAATGCTAAGAGGTGGCAAGCTATTGTCGATGAGAATTGATCACCTTGGCAGGAGATTCCTGAATGTCTCTTTGATACTTCGATGAAGTGTGTCAGAAAGACATTGTGTGGTCACCGTGACATTAGCACATGTCTCCTCGACACCTTGATAGAAGGCCAAAGGAACATTGTCAGTGGGACTTCGAGGTTTTGCGGAGACTTTGGTGCAAGTCTCCTCGATGGTCTAATAGTTGTGGCAATGTCATGAGATCGTGGAGGATTGGAACTAGTAAAGGTCACAAAAATTAGGCATTGGGTTCAGAGTTTTGGAGATTAGACCTTAGGCTTGGTGGCAAGCTATTATTGACAAGAGTTGATCACCTCGACGGGAGATTCCTGAATGTCTCTTCGATACTTCAATGAAAGTGTGTCAGAAAGACATTACGTGGTCACTGTGACATTGGAGCATGTCTCCTCGACACTCTGATAGAAGGCTAGAGGAACATTGTTGGTGGGACTTTGGGGTTTTGTTGAGACTTTAGTGCAGGTCTCCTCGATGGTTCGATAGTTGTGGAAATGCCATGAGGTCGTGGAGGATTGGAACTAGCAAAGGTCACAGAAATTGGGCATCGGGTTTAGAGTTTTGGAGATTAGACCTCATGCTTGGTGGCAAGCTATTGTCAACAAGAGTTGATCACCTCAGTGGGAGATTCCTGATTGTCTCTTCAATAATCCGATGAAAGTGTGTCAGAAAGACATTGTGTCATCACCATGACATTGGAGCATGTCTCCTCGGCACTCCAATAGAAGGCCTGAGGAACATTGTCGGTGGGACCTTGGGGTTTCGCCAAAACTTTGGTGTAGGTCTCCTCAATGGCCCGATAGCTGTGGCAATGTCGTGAGATTGCAGAGGATTGGAACTAGCAAAGTTCACAAAAATTGGGAATTGGGTTTAGAGTTTTGGAGATTAGACCTCAAGCTTGGTGGCAAGCTATTGTCAATGAGAGTTGATCACCTCTACGGGAGATTCCTGAATGTCTCTTCGATACTCTGATGAAAGTGTGTTAGAAAGACATTGCATGGTCGTTGTGACATTGGAGCATGTCTCATCGACACTCCGATAGAAGGCCGGAGGAACATTATCAGTGGGACTTCGGGGTTACGCTGAGACTTTGGTGCAGGTCTCCTTGATGGTCTGATAGCTGTGGCAATGTCGTGAGATCGCGAAGGATTAGAACTAACAAAGGTCACAAAAATTGGGCATCGGGTTCAGAGTTTTGGAAATTAGACCTCAGGATTACTAGTCATTGTTTACCAGAAACAAAGGAGTTAGTCAAATTTCACTAAGTTTGATCGCGATGAGTCTAATGGAATGGCGTGATTCTTAGACCAAACTATCGAAGATTAGACACTTTTGTAATTACTTACTTTTATTATTAATATATTATATAAGCTATTAGCCTTTTGCCTAAATATATATATAATTATTAGCAAAATGGGAGTTTAAAATAATAACCTTACTCCACAACAAAATTCCTTTGATTAGATGTTGTTGATTGGTATGTTGTAAGAGATAAACAAGGTCATTAGTTGCAAGTAGGTAGAGATAAGGAGCTAAAGACAACCTTGTCAAATGGATCTTTGGAGTGGAAATGTAGTAGATGTGAACCTATTGATAATTAGGAATGTATTGGAATCTTTGAAAAGTTGAACATGTGAAATAATTCTATTACCAAAACTTAGCCATTTGAGCATTTTACAAATGAAATACCCTCTAATTCTATCATTTAAGCTTCATCAAAATATAGTTTAACTAAAATAGCATTCAAGTAGAATGATGGGCCCATTAACAAATTCCCAAGTAAAAATACGATTATCCAAAATCAATCACCCTCTCAAGAACTTGGTTTGTTCTGGTTAAAAATCTCTTAAGTGGTATAAATGATACATCTATGACTTTAGCTATAGCCTTATACATAATGCTCAAGGGAGTAATAATTTTCCATATTGAAATTGAATCATCATTTTTACCTTTAGGCATAAGCTTTATGAGTCATTGGTTAATATTAGGCCCTAAAGAACCTTGATCACAAGCTTCCAAGTACATCGTAGAGAAGTCCATTATGATTGATTTCCATAAAGACTTAAAGTATTTAAATAGAAGCCCATCTATACTAGGGATTTTTTCATTGGGCATGTCTTGTAACATTATATGAAACTCTTTGATTCTAAAGGGTCTATCAAGAGACAACTGTTGTTCCTTGTCAATTATAAATGGGATACATTTACCAACAACTTCTTTAGTAAGCTCCTAAAGAGGATTAATTTGGTAGTTATCAATAAATAGCTTTTGGAAATGGTTACGAAAAACTTATTGAATATTTTCAGTATTAATGTAAAGTTGATTTCTTATATTTTTAATTGATTCTATATGTTCTTATTTTTTCTTGAGAATTGTAGGTAAAATTTTGTGCCCTTGTCACTATTTTTGTCCAATTAAGTAAGACTCTAATTTGGGCTCCTTTGCCTTTATGCACCTTAAATTTCCTTAGATTGCATTCTATGGTTGCCACTAGCTTTTGGATGTTGCTATTAGTAGGGAAGGTAACCAAGAGTTTCCTACTTTATCTCAAGTTGGCCCTGAAGAGTGCATTTATCTTGTTGCTTTTCCATACTAAGTTGTAGCCATACGAATAGAGAAATATAGTACAATGGGTAAGGGCTTGTTCCCACCATTTAATCCAACTTCAATTAGGGCCCAAATCAACTTGCCCATTCTAAATAAAATTGAGAGCATCTATAAAATCTTTATTAAGAAGATGAGATTTGTTAAGCTTGAATGAGAGGGGGTGAGTTTGAGTTGTTGAATGGAAATAATTCATGTAGTAAAGAGGGGAAGATGATGAAAAGCGTGATCACCATATCTAGTTGAATAAGAAAACCATCATTGGAAGGGGGAATGAGAATTGAAGAGGAGACGTAGACGTAGTCTTAATGATAAAGTAAATGATGAGAGCCTCGATGATAGTGAAATCAAGAGAACTAGTGAGAGAGGTGAGTCTTTAAGGCCATGTAAAGGGTAAAAAACACTAAGATAATTATGATACAGTAACCAAACATCAAATTTAACATGAGATAACATGGTGTTGCTGAACTAGTTGTGATCGAAGAGGTGCTTCACCAAGTTAAAGTCACCACCCATTAGCCAATTAGTTGGAGAGAGAGAGTACATATCCATTCCCACAACCCGTTCTTTAAGATTGTAGATGGAACAAAATCTTATAATACGACTTTAAATTAGACATGAATACCAAGAACAACCTGAAATAAGATCAACTCTTAAATAATATAAATTTGATCATAAGTACTTATACCTAGGACCACACCACCTCTACCTTCTTAATAATTAAAATGCAAAAACATGACATCGTTCCAAATCATTTGAAGAGCCAATAAAGATGACAATACAATCACTTATCTAACTCTATGATGTTGGCTATAGAATGACAAGCCGTCACATGATTGGGTAGATTACTTTCAAAAAACGAAAGCTTTATCCTTATCAATGCTTACAAAGCCTAGCGAAAAAAAGTTGTGCCAATACAAAAGCAAAACCCTTTGGTGAAAAGCTTTTGGACAAATACACAAAGGTAAAGCTGAGGTTCCCAGATCTAAGGAGTCTCGTGAGAATTGGATGGGAGGGGCCCTTGGGATCTCGAGCCTCATGTGGGTCTACATCTAAGCCTGGAATTATTATTCTTTTGAAAATGATTCCCACCTACACTCTAGCACACACTCACATCTTTCAAAAATCTAACCAAACCCCGAGTTAACAGAAAAATCCCACCTATCACATTGAATCCAATGAAGATAATTTAAAGGGATGGTCGAGATTTTAAAACAAATTAACAATAATATAGCCCACAGGGAAAACACTTGTTCATTAATACTAAATCTACTCATGGTGATGATAGCATTTGTCATGTTTAAACAAGTACATGGTCTGTGACTCAGTTTTCCTCGGGCGGTGCGTTGACTGGAGTTACACTGTCATATGCTGCATGACATTCCCTCGGGCTCAAGCCTCCCATTTTTTCCTCTTGCATGTAACAACAATCTCTTTAACACCACCTATGCCTGAAAACATGCAACCATTTTTAGTATGCTTAACAACTACAGAAATAGCAAATGAAGCTCAATTTCATTCTTGTTTTGAGCAGCTGATTTGTTGATTAATTCACAAGGATGGATTACGAGAGAATCGATAAGACTCAGGTAAAGTTAACTGTGAGCAGATTTATTCGGCTTTTCTGTGCATTTTGATAGAAAATTGTTATTGCCTGATCTTGTGGGGGGGAAAAAAGGTATTTTTCTTACTGGATTTGTATACCCAATGGGAAATAAACAAGCTTCAGGTTATCGATCTCGTGGGTTTAATCCTCTTAAACGATCTAGGCTGCAATGTGTTCTTTATTATTATTATTTTCTAGTGTGTGTGGGCAACAGGGAGCGAGCCGGGTTTGTGGGTTTTTTACTTGTCCTGTGGGAGATTGTAATTGAAAGTTCCGAGTTTGCTGTAGTGGCTTATAAATGAATCCTGATCTGTAATAGAAGTTCAGGACTTTATTCAATTAGGGGGACCCAGTAATGCAAAAGTTAGATCATAGAGCTGCATTTTTCAAAATGTTAATTTTTTCTTTATTGCCAGATGAGTATTACTGTGATTACTGGATGCACCCAAAAAGTGAGGTTCCAGATTAGAAATTGCCTAGAACAATATTTATGTAGGTCACTGTGCGACCCATCATCAGGATGGGTGATGAATAAGGATTGCAAACTGGAGTTCCGTATGTAGGTAACTCATTTAACCTATCAGCAAGCAGCGGCCGCCAAGTCCAAAATGACTTCTCCATGCGTGAATCCATGAAGAACTTGTTGGCAAATGGATACATTATGAGTACCACTTTACATGGTACAGGGTAGGCTTATTACATTCAATCTTGTCAGAGGGTGTTGTGATCAGTTTGAGTAGAGGCCTTAAAGCCAAAACCCCACAGACACCACCAGGGAACTTCGAAGTGTGTGTATTTCCACATTGGCTGATGATAGACATCGAAGTTGCCACCAATAACTCAAATGAATAGCAACAGATGAAAATACCAGAGTAGTAAACAAACAGAGCATAATTCTGAGGGATTGTTTGCTTGCTCTTGTCAAGTACCGAATTAAGTTTTTGAGGGCCCTTTAGCTTGCCCCTGTTTGTATGAGAGCGCATAAAAGACAGCAGTAAATCCATAAAACTGAAAACCAAGCCTACTGATATATTTTGTAGACTGGTTTCAGTGAAGGATAGTAAAATAGATCATTTTTGGATGTTGAAATCCAACATTACTGTGCATAGCCAGCAAAATCCTTATGTTTTCCATTGATCTCTAATGATTTTCTGACATGCTATTTATCAAGCAATTGATATATTTACAATTTCATATTTGGAGTAGCCTTGAAAATTGTTTCTAGTGTTTCAATGGACATAGACAGTCTGACTGAACAGAAAATAAGTATGTGGAAGAATGCTAGAAAAAAAACTCCAATGCTTGTTGACTGTTTCTGTACTTTGCCCAAATGGTACTTAACTGCAAGAAACAAACATTGACCTTTTTCGCATTGCAAAAACATTCCAACATGTTACTCATCGCACAAGAAATAAGTTTGTTTTCTGGGCTGGTCTTCAATGGTAGGATTTGGCCTTGTATATTGGTCTATTACCATTAGTTTCAGTCTTATATACAAAAATCTATGCATTGTTTTCTAATGATGCTTAAGGAATGACAAACTGAGGGGCATTTCCATATAGCAATGACATCCTTCATCTGAGATACCATGTAAGAGGAATATCTATTCCTACAAAGTTGTTGCAGTCTTGCAGATGGCCTCATTTGTTTTACATGCTTTTTGGTGGCTTAGACTACAAATGGAAATGAGCTCTGGTAGATGGTATGAAAGACATCCAACTCACCAGCGAACCTAGCCTTTGTGGATGATATTATGCTGGTTTGGATTTGGAAGTCATCTACCTTGCTGATGATTTTGCGCTAAACAAATCCAGCACTCAATATATCTGTCAGTCAAAAGTTTGATGTTAGTTTGTCTTGTCATTTTTTTTTCTCTTTTAATCAACTCAAAGTCTCAAACATTCGAAGCTTGTGGAAAGTGAGGACATATGTACATAGTCTTAGTTTTAGAGTCCAAAAATTCACTCTTAATCTATCATGTTCTGTTTGGGTTTCAACAAATCAAGTAGTTCTGTATTGCACATTGTCTTTGGTGCCAGAAATTGCCTTTACTGTATCATTAAAATTGGATAAAGACTTGTGAGGGGTCTAAAGTTAGGTGTGTGACATTAAACTCTCTACTTCCTTTTTAAGTCTTAATTTGTTTATCATCATTTATGGAACTGGAAAGAGCACCTAAAGTTTTCTCTGATGTAGGAAGTTGTGTTGAATCCTTATGTTGAAGAAAAATAATTTTAAAATTCAGGTGCTAAACAAATAAGTTTTTGTTTTTTTATGCAGGCAGGAGTCATATCGCCTCGTCTGTCACCTAATAAATTAAGGCGCAAGCTTATTGGTGTACAACGAGGAAGGAAAACTTCGGAACTTGATTCTGCCTTGTCTTCCTCCAAAGAAGGACCAGATACAGTTGGGCTTGTTGAGTGTGCAAGAGACAGTTTATTGTCATCAGGTTCTGGAAATGTCGATGATGAAGGTAATTTGACAGCTTTTCTAGTGATCTTATTCATTGCATGGAAAGGTTAAACTGGAATGGAATATTTATGTCTCAGTGAATTCTAGGACATCTTTTTGGAAACAGTAATGACTTTTCTCCCTATTATCTATGATAGGTTTTACTGGTGTTCAAGATTTCCACAACAGCAAGGAGAATGGGCATGCTGTGCATGAAGTTGGACACACACTTCAAACAACTTTTCCCACAAAATTATCTGTCACAACATCTGCATGTGAAGAGGTTCCTGATTTAGGTACTGCAGCTCAAAACTTGGCATCCATGAAAGATTTTCAATTCAAAGAAAATCACCATGTTCAACTAAAAGTTCAGAATTTCACAAAACCTACCAATACACAGGTGGAATATTCGGGAAATTTGAATGTAGTGCATGCAATGAGATCTTTTGAAGATGACAATTTTGAATATGACAGTGGACATGAAAATGGCAGTGTATCTAGCTTTGAATTCCACAAGGCGGATCGATCTATTCATCGTCGGGTTTTGGGACCACATTCTAAACCTGCTCCATCAAAGTGGGATGATGCAGAGAAGTGGCTGGTAAACCACTCTTCAGGAGACAGTCACATTAAACCTAAATCAAAATCTGGCTCTGGTCAAATACAAGCTGTAGCTACAGGCCTTGGAAGAAAAGTTAATTTTTCTGGTCAAGGGAGTCGTCTGATAAGTGGTGCTAATATTCACATGGCAAAGAATGCATTAAATACTTTGGGAGGCACTGAACCTACAACTACAGATGGGAGAAGTTTGAATCAGGACGAGGGTGAGACTAAAAAGGTCTATCCTGATAAGCCTGTCTCAAAGATGGATGATGGTGGAGCATCTAAGTTTGCCTTTGTGCCACCAGCAGCATCACATCTCATCACAAGAACTAATGATTTGGATCGTTATTCTCTAGAGGATGTTTCATGTTGTGTCCCTGTTGAACCAAAGGGAGATGGCGAGGCACTGCTGAAGCCCTCACTTCGCATAGAAAAACCCATCGCAGATCCAGCTAGTAAGCATAAATATGAAATATCTTGAATATTTTGGTAACTTAAAAAGTCTTAAACGCTGTTCAAAATATAATATTTGCTCCTTTTTCTAATGCTGTTTCATATTTTAGTAGTGTTAAAATAATTTAAATATTTGTGGTTAGGAAAAGAAGGCATAGGGTGGTTTTTTTATCCTTTGATTGCAAGAAGAGATTAAGCTATGGAACTTTGGAATTTGCAGTTGAATTTAGCAAGAATGGTCATTCCTTCACACAGCATATTCCTCCATCGCATGTTCCACCTCCTTCTACTGTTCGGTCAGTTGCCATGAGGGATATGGGAACAGAGATGACTCCCATTGCTAGCCAAGAGCCTTCAAGAACAGGGACTCCTGTTAGAGCAACATCACCTAGCATGCGGAGTCCTATTTCTTCCCGACCATCAACCCCTGGAAGAGCCGCACCAGCATCCTCACCAATGGATGGGACTGACAATGAATTAGATTGTCAAGGAAAAGTAAACATACATGAATTATCTGAAAAAGAATTGCATGAAAAGACTAGACGAGAAATAATTGCTCTTGGTGAAAAGCTTGGCAAAGCTAATATTGCAGCCTGGGCGAGTAAACGGGAAGAGGAAGAGGATGACTCAAGATCACAGAAGAATAGAAGTTCAGATCTGAGTACATTGACTGTTCTGGAAGCCCGTGCAGCAGCTTGGGAGGAGGCAGAGAAGGCAAAGTATATGGCCAGGTCATTTGTTGTTATCCTTATCATGAATTATGTAGGAGATTTATTAAGGAGTATCTTCCTATAATATGCTACACTTAACATTAATTGCTATTGTATGCTTGCCCTGGATTTTAGGCGCTGACAATTGTATAATGCTTTAGAAATATTCAAGCAATATGCCAATGTGTGTATAAGTAAATGTATCTTTCCTTTCCCTCCCTAAATAATTTGAATTGCCCTAGTTGAAGGCATGCAGCACTTTTGAAATTGATCGATTCTGCATGCTCATTTTATGTGATATACTATCATGCTGGTTTCTCTGTAAGCACTAAACAACCCTCCTCTCACAGATATAGGCGTGAAGAGGTTAAAATAGAAGCATGGGAAAATCATCAGAAAACAAAGGCAGAAGCTGAAATGAGGAGAATAGAGGTAATCTTGTGACAATTTATCTCTCTTCTAATTGTGCTTTATAACCTCTTAATTTGGAAAACACTTAAATATTTCCTTTTGCCTCTATTCTCAGTTGAAAATTTTCTTTTAGAGAGAATATTAGAAAATGCTTTGCTGCACCTGAAACATATATACTCAAGATGCTTGATTTTACAGGGTTCATTTAAATGCTGATCCACACAATTGTTATGAATGTGCTATGGTCAGGTGTGGTAGTGCCTTGTACAAGATGACCCATGTTCCTCAAAAGGAAGCTACATGCTTAGATTGATCCATGA
The DNA here is from genome assembly GCA_007258455.2 of Sequoia sempervirens. Lineage (NCBI taxonomy): Eukaryota > Viridiplantae > Streptophyta > Pinopsida > Cupressales > Cupressaceae > Sequoia > Sequoia sempervirens. The sequence goes on along the minus strand of VDFB02392968.1, from coordinate 51,853 downwards.
TATCTCTTGTGACTGTTAACAGAATGGTTATCAGTCTCCCTCTTAATAGATAGAGGTAGCCCATAATTATAGCTAGGAGAATGAGTCATGCAACTTTAGTGCCTAAATTCCTCTTACCACAAGTTTAAGGAATTGCAGGATTCAAGCATTACTCTCTCTACCCAGCTGGTATATCTTGTAACCCTGGACATAGGTAGTAGCTGATTAGATTAGTTAATAATTACTATATCAAACACAAATGCTAAACTGAGGTAAGCCCAGTAAATCATGGAAGCAAGCAATCACACATGAGTATTCTGGAAATAACCTTGATTGACTGAGACCTGGGTTTGGGGCTGAGCCAGAACTGACTGGCCAGTTTTTTGAGTAATCTGATTTTTGTAGAAAAGCCTGAGAAAACTCCTTGGATTACTGAATAACCTGTGGGTCTTTCAAAAAAACCCTGCCGTCTTTTTCAATAAAACCCATGTTTTTAGTTTACATTACATTGTTTCAAGTTTCAACTTTTCGTTCCAGAATCAACCTGTTTCAGAGCATAGGTGAATGAGGCATTTGATAATGGTGATTGCAGTTGAAGGAGGAGAACCAGGATTCAAGGCTATCGGCTTCACATTCTGAAGTAGCTAGGACCCTCATAGGCTAATTAGTAATTACATTTTGTTTTGTACTCTAAGACTTAAGTCTTAAGGGGTACTTGATTGAGAAATTGAGACTTGTTGAGAATTTGAGAGTGTAGTTGGCAGCATTGAACAAATTCTTTATTTATGTCTTATGTTTATTTCTTTTACTATGCACACTATATGTGGCATGAAATAACAATAGCAGTTTATGTTTCTGCATTTTTATGAACATATATTGTTTTTTAATTGTTGAGTTTTTCTCATTTTAAACCCAAGTAATTGATTTCCATTTACATCTTCAATTTGCTGTTGCAATGCCATGTAAATGGAATACTACTATGGTTCATAGCACTTCCACCAGCTGTTGTCCATTTACACTTTCAGTTTGCTGTGTCAATGCCTTGTAAGTGGAATATTACTATGATTCATAATACTTCCACAAGCTGTTGTCCACTCAATTAGTATGGAATCCCACTACAACTCTTCTGTGACTAGAATGCAATGCAACATGCTAACATGTTCACACTGTAGCTTATGACAAAGAATCTATGCATGCAATCACCATTGTCATACTTATGACTATAACATAGCATAGGTAGCACCGTAGCAGTAATAATATAGCTGTATTCTGGGTAATAAAATCTTACCTTTCTCTTCCATCTAGATAAAAGAAGATGAAATGCAATTGAATTAATAGTAGAAGCTTTATGGTTGCCACTATTGCCAAGTTCTGCATTAATATGTGGATTACAGCTAGAGAATTTTAATTGGATAAAATTAATCATTGCATCAATTTAAAGCTCTATCACAGTGGAAAGTAACTGCTCAATCAAACTCAACTCCAATGAAAATCCAAAAGCTGCAGGTCGGAGATACTAAATTGGTTGCATATTGGTCAAAAGTTAAATTTAGTACAGGTCATCTTCTAAATTTATATTTTTGCATCAAGTTCTCTGCTCCGTTTCTGTTGCCTCTGTTAAATGCTTGATTATTTACAAGAGAACTGCTCAATCAAACTCAACTCCAATGAAAATCCATACATATGGTACTTAAAATGCAGATGTATAAGACTATTAAGAAGTAAAATAGCAAAATTGAGAGTACTTGAACATTGAACATTGAATATTGAAGTTTTCATATCGAATGATGAATTACTAATTAGAAATTAGAATAGTAATACTCAATACTACAATGTAACAATTGTTGCATCGGCAAATGGAAGATTTCTATTATATTATATCAAAAATATCTGATTATAAAGATGATTACAATGAGTAGCATGATTACAAATAGTAATACTCCTCCAATCACTCTTTCCTCAGCCTTCACTCTTCTTCTTGCTGTAGCAAACAAGTAGAAATGCAAATGTGAATAAAAATGAAAATTAGAGGGCCTTTTGAAGGCATGTTAGACTTTAGATGGGCCCCACATGCCCTTAGGGTTCGAATATAAGAAATAGACTATTAAAAAAATCCTCTGTTAAATGCTTGATTATTTACAAGAGAGAGCTATTATGACATAACAATGGGTTTCCTCCCTTGAACAATCATGAAAGTTTGAAATGCCTTAAATTCTTGAAATCTATCGAAGATGTTGGTAACTGCTTTATTCATGGTGGTTCCTCTTCTTTCTCAACTTGAAACATTCATGAACAACACATGAATTGTGATAAACATTTGGCAAATGCATGAGTGATGCTGATGATAAATGGAACCAAATGAGGTATATTAGTAAAATTGTGATTCCTGTGGGGTATCTGGTAGTTGTTCATAACTTCAGACTACTGGCAAGCTTGTCAGAGCTGAATAATGGCCATGTGCCTTACTGGTTTCATCCTGGATAGCTTGCAATTAAAGGTGATTGGCCTATCAGTGTCATAAGTTGTAAGACAGCTCCAATCATGATAAGGAACCTTTTGTAGCTATGTGGGCTCTTTTCAACAAGTCTTAGGCCCCTAGTGCCTTCATTAATGACTTGCCATTGTTTTAAGGTTTTTGATAACTGTTTTTTATGTGTCTGGCGTTAAAGTCATGAATTGTGTTTGCATATATATATTTATGGCTTGTTTCAACATTTATGCATAATAACCTGGGCTGTGAAATATCTACTTGCTCATGAAGACTTTGTTATCCGCTGTGAGGGTTCTATTTAGGAAAGCTATTACATGTTTCTTTTTCTATTGAAAAAATGCATAAGGTAGTCTTTAATTTTTCCATTTGAGTCCTTTTCATGTTGCTATCCCTGATATGAATTGGATTATGTACCTGTTGATTGGTAATTTGCACATCCACATATCTTAGAAAATTGATAGCAATTAAGCTTTTTAGTTTTTGGCTATTGAAATGTATGAAGTTATAAACAAAATCGTTTATCTTTTTTGTGGTGGTGGTTGTTGCACAATACCTTCCTGACATGTTAATTGGATTATGTACCTGTTGATTGGTAATTTGCACATCCACATATCTTAGAAAATTGATAGCAATTAAGCTTTTTAGTTTTTGGCTATTGAAATGTATGAAGTTATAAACAAAATCGTTTATCTTTTTTGTGGTGGTGGTTGTTGCACAATACCTTCCTGACATGTTAGTTTGCTTTCCTCTGGTCAAAACTAGTTATTTTAGCGTCTCACTTAAATGAAGCTTATTACTGTTGGCTTTTCCAATAAATAATAAATATCCTACCCATTTCTCTATGACTTGGGCGATATGTTAAGTAATAGGACGATGCATATTGAATACATTTTCATATAGTTAGGAAGCTGTAGTTTATATCATTATGATAATCTCTTGGTTACAATTTCATATCCTTCCGTTTTTGCTAATGAACTATTCTGGCCCCCATACAAAAATGTCACCAAGTTGGAAAACTTTAAGGTGCAGTACTTAGTTTATGAACTGTTTATACCAATTACATTCCTGGTAAGTGAAAAATAGTTGTATAGCCTTTTCTTAAGAAAAATCCTTTGGATTTAAAGAATCAGAATGATAAAGAGCTCTGCCTATAATCATATTTGTGGTAAAATGCTTATACTGTTACTAAAGTTAGAGTACTTAGTCTCTTCAGATCTGGCTTACATTCAATGTGTTTTTACTTTTTCATGACTTGATTTCCCATCAGTTTGTGGGCAATTCTCAATTGTGATGCCTCCAACTGTGTTTCTAAATATTGCAATTTCATTTCATGAGTTTTACAACATTCTTGGATATCCAAGGATCTAGAGCATCTCTCGGTAACAACTGTATTTGGTCAGTATAGTTTTATGTTTTCTGATTAGGTGAAGTAACAAGTATGAATAAATTATAATAGCACAAATGTTGGCCTAGAGTAAATAAATCAGGGCAGTGAGAGAGGCCAGATAAGAATTAAAGCCAAATCCTTGACTTCCTTAAGAAACAGAGAACTTAAACATACCTACATTGAACACTCTCAGGAAAGGCAATACTGAGCATGCAAGCCCAACAACAATAGGGATATTGTTTTCAGACCAAAAGAGCCATAAAATATGACAGACAAGCCTGTGAGGCAGAAATTTTAATAACTTTTCTGGGAAAGGCCAGCAGCTTGCCATAAACAGGAAAGCCTGTTGGTCATGTTTCAAGAGCCTCAAGCTGTTGCTTCAGCAGAAGAGCCTTTACTTGCTGAAGGAAATGTTCTGATGCCTGCCATTTTCGTCCTATGTTTAATCTTTTCTTCTTCAGATTGCGACCTAAGCTCCTTGTTAAAGGAAAAGTCATACCTACCCACATATTCGACAAATTTTGAGGCCATTGACCTCTGAATGTTAATCATGGCCTTGACAGTTTTGGGTTTACTATCTTCCCAAAGACCCATATAAAGGCAGTTCTCTTTGATTATAAATATTTGTTTCATTCTTCCATCAGGTTCATACTTATCTGCTTAATTGGGACATTTGTGTCGCATTGGCAATGAAACAGAATTTCTTTTTATGCTTTGGTGGTTCTGGTGTCTGTGTTTGAGAGGTGAAGTCTCGCCAGGAGCATGGGATGTTCTTGTAAAGCTAAGTATTTTTCTGGGATGATGTCTCCACAAGCACAAGTGTTTATAGAAAAGGACTTCATCCTTTGCGTGGTACTGAGAATTGCCTCCAACCTTGGGGTGTGCGAGACCATGATATTTCCTTCACACTAAAGCTGGCTAGGCTAGTAGAGAAGGCTGGATAAGTATGTCTATGTGACATGCAGTTACTTCCTTTCATAATAGTGGCAGCTCTTCATAGCACCTGAATTTAAGGCAGCATTAAAGGGACTTGATCTAAGGTGATTAGTCCCCTCATAACTTACTTCTAACACACTAATGTGCTCAGAGTCCTTGATACAAATAAAAGTATTGATACTATGACCTAGAGATATCAGAATGGAGAATCCTTTTAAGTTACCATTATTGGTTCACGTGAAGATCCTCTAGCTGAAGGTAGATAAAATGATGATTAGCCCAAAATATCACTCTGAAGCTTGCCAACTGGTGAGTGCCTCTTATCAATCTTCCTGAAACAATGCTAGAAGACGGTTTCTAATCTTAACTTGAGGTCATTATGATAATCCAGTAATTATTAACAAAGTCTCTTATTTGATGGCAGTAATTGTGACCACAAACCTGCCTGTCATGTTGAATTTAAAGAGGCCGTTCTCAATGGAAATTTTGAGCTTGGTAGTCAGTGTCTTGATCTCTGAAACATTAATGGAACTGTGTTAGGAAGTTCCTTTCTGTCACAACTGAATCTTTTCCCCATGCTAGCTTCGGGTTGCCTTTTTTAGTGCATTCAAAGTTTAATATCACAAATTCCAATTGTGGAGGGACTCAATAAGTTTGGCTTTCACATTCTGCTTCTTATTCTTCCCATTAGTGGAAATATTTGTTTATATTGTGTTGCTTATCTTAGCAGTAAATATTGTGCTTCATTTTTACTGCTAAGACAAACTCTTCTTTTGATGCTCTAAAAATCTGGGGTACCATGTTACTTGGGGATCACACTCTGCAAACAACCCTGAGATTCAAACATGGGCCAGTGGTAATAAATGCTTGATGATCTACTATTGGACCACAGCCCTTAGACATAATTCCTCAAGTCTCTGTACAACGCAAGGCAAGGAAATATCTTGCCATGCTCATAGACATCAGTCTTCCCTCTTCCCAACTAGATTAAGCATTACATTGGCACTTCACGAAAAGTGAGATTAATTGTACTTAATTATTATTTCTTGGCATATGCCTGGTGGATTATAGGATATTAGACTTTAATAATATTTAATTATAATTCATTGGCATAAGCCCTTTTGTGTAAATGTTTAAACATGAAATATGTAGCTACCATCACCAAATATCCTTCATTTAAGACATTGGTTGATAACCACCCTACACGTAAGAGCTCTATAGATTTACCCTCATGGATTATAATTTTTCTTGGCAACCATTATACTGAATCAGAATATTCAGTAGATATACGGACAGTCCACATAATTACATATTTTGAGATGGTTATCTTTCTACCATCAGGTCTAGTGTGTTACATTAGAATTCTTAAAATTTCATAGCAACAGGATGTGGGAATATCAGTGTTTTGGGTCTTATGATATATTTTCATGTGGCTTGAATGCAGAAATCCTTAGAGATGAAACTAAAATCAAACTCACCTTTCTTCAAACTTGGGTGCAACTTACTTGCGACACCTATTCTTGCTAGAGAAAGTGAGCAATTTGTACAAGAGAGATTTTGTTTCAGGGATGTTAATATTGGTTCTTACTCATTTCAATTCCTTTTCTCTTATGACATACACTGCTTTCATTTTTGGCCCTTATTCATCTTCTGGCTTATGCTTTCTTGTGAGGTTGTGGCCTTGGGCAGTCTTCCTTACATAATGTGTCGTCTCTCTTTTCATACCGAATGATTGGTAAACCATTTCCCATACAAATTTTCCCAATGGGCTTTTAATGGCCTTTTGTTTGCTCTCTCATAATTACAACAGAAGTGGGACAAATGTTTCACTTCATATCGGAGAGGGGAAAAGAAAATAAATGTATCAGTTGCAGTTAGCTATCTCAAAACACAAAGTTAAAACTCAGTGAGTTGTCTATTTGGCTAAAGCTACAGGATTAAGGATTAGGCTTGGTATTGTATCATGATTTTGTATTTTCAATTTTGTAAATTATGATCATCTGTATATGATTACAATCAAGATATCACCTAAACTCTAAGGAAATTCCTGTTTTTTGGTACATCAAGACAAAAAGTTAGCATATTCAGGCCATTGGATTGTGTTGAATGCAAAAGTCCTTAAAGATGAAACCAAAATCAAAGACTCCTTTCTTCAAGCTTGATTGTAACTTTCCTGTGATTCCTACTTTCCCTTGACAAAGTGAGTAATTTGTACAAATGGGAGGCTGGTTCAAGGATTTTATATTGATTCTTAATCATTTCAACTCCTTTTCAACTATGATCTACACTGCTTTCATTTTTGTTGGCACCCTCTTTTATCCCGTGGCTTATGTTTTTGTGTGAGGTTGTGGCCTTGGGTAGTCTTCCTTACTTGTGTCATCTCTGTTTTCATCTCCATTTATTAATAAAACATTTTTCAAATAAAAAATTTCCCAACTTTTGTTCTCTCATAATTATGAGGGAAGTTGGAACACATAGCATATCCAAATGTTTCACTCCATTTTAGAGAGGGGCAAAGAAAATAACATGTATCAGTTGCAGTTAACTTTCCGGAAACACAGAATTCAAATTCAGAGAGCTGCCTATTTGGTTAAAGCTATGGGATTATGGATTGGACTTAATATGGTATCTTGATTTTTTCCTTCAAATTTTGTTAATTGCAACCATCTGTTTATGATTACAACAAGATATTATGTACTTTTTGCTCCTTATCATTCTTCAGGAGCTTTGCTTTTAAAATGGACAATAATGCATAATCAAGTTGGTCATCCAAATTTTTACAACTATTTCAATTGCTTTGTGATGCTGATAACCTCAAAAGTGATAATATTTTTTGATATATAAACAGGTGAAGGCAGAGCGAATGAGGAGTCATGCACATGAAAAGCTAATGAATAAGTTAGCAGGTGCTCGACATCGAGCAGAAGAGAAAAGGGCAGCTGCAGAGGCCAAACGAAGTCATGAAGCTGCCAAGACAGCACAGCAAGCAGAATACATTCGTCAAACTGGACGTATCCCATCACCATTTTTCCACTGGTCTTGCTGTTCTTAAACTTCGTTGTTTCTTCCAGGACTTGATCATATGGGACCAACTTCCTCAAAGTATTTATGGCTCTATGAGTTGAATTTCTGCCTTTGGCTAGCGAATGCGACTTAAGCTTGTTTACGTCGTTTCCATTTTATTCTTCCCAGCGGTATTCCTTTTGCAAGCTTTATTATGAAAGGGAAGCCCTTTGTATAATGGTTACTTCGGGCACCTTAGAGAAAAGTTGGAGCTCTGGATGGGATCATAAACAGTTGTAAAGTAGGTGTTCTATAATGATTGAAATCTGCATAAATGTAATTGTAGATTCTTTAATTATTTTCATTATCTTAATATATATTGCCTTCTGTTCTTACCGAGTTTGGAGAAAATCCAGATTGAAGTTCATTTCAGAATTGCTTATATATATTATTAAATCTTTCTTTGGTGGAAGTTTATCTGTTGATTATCTGTTCTGAAAGTAGAATTATTTGAAGGTATGACTTATGCAAAATTATTGTACTGATAGATTTGCTACACATTACCATGAATGAATGCGATATATGGTTGACAGATTTTTTTCCGGTTAAATATATAGTAGCACCTTCATATAGATGTTGCCTATGAGCCCATCTCATCTGACTATTTTTATCCATTGTTTCCATGCAGTGTAATAATAAGACCTATAAATAAAATCCACAAAATCATTACAGTATGTTAGTACTAATCATTTGTCGGGGTTTCAATAGAGTATATAAGGGGCATGGATTTTCAGGGATCATTAAATTCTTCTAGAGCTAATCTAACCTTTTATTTTGGCTTACTTTAACACTGTGCTTTGATAATGGACTGTGGACTTGGAGATAAAAGATGTCTTCTAATTTATTTATATACCTGTAACTAAAGTGCTGAGCGGTGAGTGCTGCTTGATTTGATGGGCCAAGGCACCCGAAACTTTCTGTGGCTACACTAACATTCAATTGTTGCAGTATATCTTTATTTGTATCATGACACCTCAGTAAGCTACTTCTTAGGTCAATATGATTAGCAGGCTTTGCAAGCAACAAGCAAGCAGTTCTTGCCAACCCTTAAGAATGTACGGTCATCTTATTGACTCTGTTCTTGGCAGTGTTATTAAAGTTAGCTTTTAATGGATGGACAACCTAGAAAATTTTAAATTTACCTTTGATTTAGGTATCAGAACATGACTAGAAATGTCATTCTTTATATCTACAGTGCTGACGTGGAATGATAATAATACAACTGTAATTGTGTATGTATTGTTTATGACTAACATCCTTTGATCTATGCGGGTGGAAAAATGTGAGGAGAAGATAATGCAAGTTTTTGAGCTAGGTTTATTTACAGATAATGATGAACTTTTATGAAGATATGGAACATGATGTCTATTCATTAATTGGAAATACCATTTAGATGTCAGCATCTAGAGCCCAACTTAATGAGTGACTAGGTGCTTTCTGTGGCACTCTTACAGTTGCTGTTCCATTCTGTTATGGTTTATACTCCACTCTAGACTTGAATTTTGAGTGTATGCATCCACGTTTGCCCAACCTCAGGAAAATGAAACTGATACCAAATTTAACTCTACATATTCATCTCTAAGCTCAAAATTGTAAGACAACAATGCAAACTTCATGTTAAGATTTTTTTCATAGTTGCCAGGAGACTGGTACTGGTACTGGTACGGGAGACTGGTACCGGTACTGGTACGTCTATTTTGAAAATAGGAGACAGGGTACTTGGAGACAACATTTTTTATTTTTAAATAATAAATTTAAACATATGAATGTCAATGAGTCAAAGAGTTCATACTACATATTTGATATTACACATTGAAATTTAGAAATGTTGATTCACTTTTTTTCATTTCATATGGAAACTTGCTGAAATGAAGGGTTTTTATGTTTTTTTACATGAAAAATTGAGGAGACGTCTCTGACAGTTTCTGGTACGGGGAAATGGGTACGGGTATCCGAAACGCTTCCCAAGGGTCAGAGATGCGTCTCCGTGCAACTATGATTTTTTTAAATTCTGTGTATAAGCTGTGTTAGTGCATAGGTACAATCATCACATGGTATGAACGAGATGGGTTTATTTGTGATAAAGCCCTGTACATTTGTTACTACTGCCATTGGCAGTTGTCCTGCAATACATAACAACTCTTCCAGGCATTCTCCACACTTAGTCAAATTGAAAAAGCCTTGTAGCAGGGCTGAAGTTTTGTTTGACAAACATTTAATAATGGGTCTTCCTAATATGTCATAGTTGTAAATGCTGTGATAGACATGTAAACTAACTGTGGAAGCTTGTACAAAGCACGAGAACTATTCAACAAAATATCTGTAGCAGGTAGCTCAAAAAATATTTTTCAAAATGTTTCAGTGAGACATTGGATGAAAGATGGGGTAGACTTCATATCATAAACAATGCATAATGTGGAAGCACACTTAAAGCACACGAACCATTTGGTAAATTGCCACTAAAACCAAAAAAATAATGGCCTTATTGATTGCAATACTTGTGGTGCAGGACCATGAAAAAGGTGTTGAACTTTGTCCCATCACCTAATAACTCCTCCATGACCCAGAGAATTTGTTAATGTCGTGTGAAGTGGGCAAAGATGTGGGGTTGATTTATGAATGATCATTATATCTTGTGTAATGGTTGAAGACAGCAATGATGATTACAGTGCTAAATGTTGGAGTTTATTGATGTTTTTAGGTTTTCTGTACTTGCATCTTATTTACCTCATTAATAAGCTCATTCATCTGTAACAACTCGCCCACGAACAAGGGGAGTCTTTCATGCTGTACAATTGTTAGGAAATTATTGAGTCAAACCTTAGACTTACTCTAATTATGATTTGAGTTCAATTACAGTACTTGAATTAATGATTATAATAATTTTGATTATAATTGATTAGTTTTGCTATTTGTATATTATAATTTATAATTAATAGGTAAGTTATAATAATGCGTTATTAATAAAAAAAGTGTTTTTATGATCATTTTAAAATTAATTTAAGGTATATATATATATATATATAAGTGTTAAAAAGTAATTTTCTCTTAATAAATAGATTAAAATTAATGTTATTCCATCTCCATCTTCATAAATATTTAAAATATTTGATTTAAATTTAAAAAAAATGTCTTATTTTAGATTTACCATTTTAGGAATTTTAGAAGCTTAGAGGATGGGAAATTAGATTATTTACTCATCCAATGTAATAAAAGGAATAAAATAAGAGAAAAAATAAAATAAATTAAAGATAATTTTGACAAATAAAGGAAGAAAAATTCACAAACACCTTTACCCCTCTTTTAGTTTATGAAGGAAGAAAAATTCACAAACACCATTAGATCAATTTGCATATTTCTTATAATCATGTTATGGACCTTTCTTCAAATTGGAGTGTCAACTTTAATTGATAATAGGTAAATTCTGATGTTAGAATTTAAATTAACGGAAAACATTAATTAAGTTTGGAATGTGTAAAGACATGCAATTATTATTATTTAGTGAAGTAATAATAAACTTTTGGCTTTCCTTATATTTTGGGTCTCTATTTTGGAGAAAATTTCCTAGTTTGAAATCAATCAACTATCTAAATAATTTTAAAAAAGAGAAGAAAAATCTCTATTTGATTTTATTTTTTCAAAACAAAGAACTACATTTGAATTTTGAGATCTAAAAAGGACTTTTAATATTGTATGCAAAATATTGCTACCAAAGTTTAGCATCAACCAATTCATATATTTTCTAAAAATAAAACAAATGTGATAAATTATCTAATATTAAACTAACTAATTAAGAACCTTAATTTGCTTATAACTACAACCACCACCTCCTACAATTTTACTACTTCCAAAATGCTCCTACAATTGTATGTTTAATTTTCCCATTTCATAATAATCTTTAGAAAATCAGAGGTTGAATTGACATTAAGGAATAAATGTTCAATGCTCAAGGCCCCAAAATAGGTTTGGGCTAGGGTGTCCAATGCTAATGTCTAGCCAATTTTGGGCCTATTCAAATATGTTGGCGATGACATCTTAACATTTAGAAATCAAAAGTCATTTGTTGGTTCTCAATAATTAATTTGTGGGAAATTAAAGAATTGCATATGAATACAAGTCTTTTTATCATTTGAAAGCCTAACAACTTTGAGACACAATCTTAAGCACACCTAAGGCAATTGAGAGCATAATTGAGCATAATTATAACATTATTTCAGTCAAGCATCATGCTAGCAATGCATCATGTTTTCATGTGAGTTTGTTTATGTTTCATGCTTATTTATTTTGTGAGTACTAACATTTGCAAGACTTCAAATCAAACATCAAATTCTCCTTGAAGGTGATGAGTACAATGACTTTAGTCTATCAAGGAATGCAAATATGAGTGGTAAGTTGCAACAATTGTCAATTTGTCACTTGTTTATCATTTAGCCTTTGCCTAACCAAGGGTAAGCTTTCTTTTACATCATCATAGCCGTTGTGGAGGTAGAAATACCAAAATGGGGTTTGACTTAGGCAAGGCCCTATAAAACACAACCCTTTCCCCTCTTTCTTGTGTGTAGGTTGTAGATTTGAAGTGAGATTGGAGAGGATTGAAGACCTAATTGTTCATTCAAGTATTCAAGCCCTACAAATCAACAAATTAGGGAAAATGGATTTTATCAACGACATATGAAGTTTTGACATTGTGTCCAAAGGAAGAGATCTTACAGACAAGGAGTAACAAGAGACTAAATCTAATTTTGATTATCTTCTTTTCAAGTCTAGGGTGCCCAACACCCCTGTCCAACCATTTCAAGGTTAGATTTATATGCCAGGTTCCTTTGTGTCTACACTCTACTCTCCTGAACTTTGTTTCTAGTTTTCAGTTATGTATTTTTTAGAAATCATCTTAGTTTGCTATATTTTCACAATTAATGTAGGCACATCTTGCATTGCCAAATTAAATCAATTAATAATAAATTATTCATTCCCTAGAAAATGGACTAATCCACCTACAAGTTTATCAACCTATATGCACTAACAATGTTGAAACTTGTACCAAGGTGCCACATGGTGCATGCCCCTATCATCCATTAGCAGTAACTCCTTTATTATGTAGCTTTTCCATTGTCAACAAAAAAATGGTGATGTCACCTTACTACACAAGCCTCATAGCCCCTCAAAACTACCTTTGTACACCAAAAATCATTTCTACCTCTAGAAAATAGTTTCTTATGTATGGTGAGTGGTTTTGAGCTTTGTGATAGCAAATTTCAATCATGGTAGGTGGTTTTGATTTGAGAGGGAATGCTTTGTCAAGAGGGACTTTTTATTAGTAGGTATTAGATGATGTCAACATCCTTTGCCCCAATTCTACCCCCCACTCCATTTACATTTTTGATTTGGAAATCAAAATTTATATGTTTTTTTCTTAGTTATATTAGCTCCAAATTTTGAGCCTTCAAACTCCTTGGTGCCCTTGGTAGCACTAGGTTTGGATATGACATGAGTAAACATATTTGACATCTCCAAGCAACCATATCTCATTATAACATTGAAATTATTCACAAACAAGGTTAAATCTTGCCTAAAAATAACTAGCTCTTTATGCTTCTTGTTTAATAGATGCTTGACTCTTTTGATCTTAACATTGGATTCCTTAAGTTTGAAGTGATAAGTTACCTTCTTTCTCTCTTATGCATCCTAGTTAAAACTCTTAGTAAAAAATATCTATTCCCATATCACTATATTTAAAACATGAGTACATGAATTTAAAATAAGATCTTTTGCGATAGAATTTCTAGTTCTCTACACTCTACAATTACATAGACCATCCTTTCATAGGATATCCTTTACGAAGAAAAGTATCAACATATTAGGAATCCAAAAGGTGCACTATAGTCACCTATTAGAAGCTCCTTCACCATCTAGTACATAATGTATGCTTAAACCTCTATTTCATCTTGTAGAAATACCAATCATGTCACTTCACCTACACACCAATAAGACTTAAAACAAAGGAAGTTGGGTGATTCATTCCCTCATTTCCAGTTTATTGGAATTTGCACAAAATTGCATTACTCTTGACAATGAGTGCAACCAATGACTCACAATATCACCACTATAAAATAGATAGGAAATGAAATATTTATGGAGAGTGCATGTAGTAAGCCGGCTTAGGTGAAGTGGATTGTATGGGATTTTTGGTGTCTAGTAAATCTAATATGTTCCACTCCCTTGTATCATTACTTTACCTAATTACAAATTGGAGTTACAATACACCATCATTTACAAGCTTGTCCATAATTTGATTATGGTTTCTATAACAATTATGATATGCAATTTTCTCAAAGCCACTACCAATTAGAAGAATCTCTACCAAGGGGCTTCTCAAATTATAATCTTTTGTAATTTTGTTTATACATCCTTGAATAATAACATGAGAATTTCTTTATACTTCTAAATATCTACAATCCAATGCTTTAGCTATCTTAAGACCTTCCACACTCCGTTGCTAGGATTAGCACACATGAAAAATATTCATGTTTGATAAAGATACCCTTTGAGGTTCTTACCAAACATAAATTTCTTCTAGACCTAGGTTTCCTTTTTCTACCCCATCATGATTTATTTTAAAATTCCCTATTTTATGAGTTCCAGGAACTAGCTTTATGCTTAGATATTAAATTAATTACCTCATTAACATGGGAGTTTATAACATATTATCAAAAGGATAGTTTTATTAAATTAAATAGATGTTTTGCATGAGTTGATTTATACATGCCTTTCTAGTACATGAATTAATAAAATTTATGTATATTACTCTATGGGATGCATTTGGTTGAGGATACATATGTGACAATTAAGTTGTGGAAACTTATTGAACCAAAAAATAATGGACATTAATTTATGCAAGTATTTGGTAAAACAACTAATATAAGACCATCACAAGACTTGTGTAATCTCACATCATATATATATATATATATATATATATATATATATATATATATATATATTCAATAAAACTATATACACACACATTAATTTATGTAAATATTTGATAAAACAACTAATATAGGACTATCCTAGAACTTGAGTAATCTCACATCATCCAATATATATTTATACACCTTAAGGCCTTATGATTTAAAGTATTTTGAAACATTATTTCTCAAATGATTTAAGAGATGTTTCTTGGTGGGAATATTGGAGTTCCTCTCTTGCCACTTGTATGTAGGTTGATGATGGTTTATGATACTTGTTTCAATATAGGGGTTACATATGAAAAATATTAAATATGTATCATAATCTATGATGTGTCATGGAAAAGTAGTTACATGTAAGAGACATCTTTAATGTCCAAGTTAGCTTTGGAATTTAGAGCCCCTCATTTAAATTTTGATACAAATGCTTTTGTATGTTAATGAATTTTAGAGATGACACATGACTTGTCTATTTCTATGTGGCACATGAGATTTTCCTTGGTGGAAAGAGTTTACACTTGAATCATGCAAGAAATTTCAAAATTGGATTCTAGTTGGAGGGGAAGACTACAAAACATAATTTAAAATTGAAGGAAAGCTAACTTCATAAGAGAGGAATAGAAAGACCAAAAGGAGAGTGTTCTTCTTTGTTTGTAGGCTGATAGGATTCTTAAGTATGAGGGTTGTCTACATGTGATTTTTTTTATGGCATGCTGGATTTGTTTGTGTTTCCATATATGTAGGTTATTTTGTAGGTTGTAAGTGTTGCATTTGATAGATGAGGCTTTGTTGAGATTCCTAGAATCTTGGGTGCATGTTGTTGGGTAGAGGTTTGAAATCTAGCGGGTAAATAATTTTAATTGATTATGTTATTTGATATATAGATTAATTAGTTGATAGGCTTTTTATTGTGGGATTTTCCCATCAAAATCGTCTCATGCCTGAGATAAATTGTTTGACAGTGTCAGAATTGTTCAAGCTTGTCTGAAAAAATTGATGTAGAACTCCCACCAATGAGACTGCACTTCACATGCCGCCCATTCCTTAGTCAGACACCTCCAAGACTGCACTTCACACGCACCACCATTGTGCTCTGTGGATATCCATGCAAAAAAATTGCAATTAAACTCACTGCCATTGTGCTCTTTAAAAGCTTTCATTCCATTGTGGTCTTTTACAAGCTTTCGTTTATGTGAATGGATTGAAGCAACAATCGAAGGAATTTTTCCTTGCATATTTTGCTACATTTTGCTCATTAGGTTCACACCAGACACAATTTGTGCAGAATTAGGGATGATTGGAAGGGGTTGTCTGCTTGAGAGAGGTTAATGGATTCTCTTTCCTTAATTTGTGGTTGACATTATTGCCTCTTTAGTCTTTTTTTTTTCCGTTTCCTTCTCTTCAAGTATGCTTGCCTAAAAATTTCTCATTGGGCAGAAAAAGAAGAATTCTTCTCTTCTTGGTTTGAATTTAATTTAAGCTTTTTTCATTAAGTGACCCATGCATACCCTTTCTGGCTAATGCACTGTATTTTGCTACTTTTTGCTCATTAGGTTCACACCAGACACAATTTGTGCAGAATCAGGGGTGATTGGAAGGGGTTGTCTGCTTGAGAGAGGTTAGTGGATGCTCTTTACTTAATTTGTGATTGATCATATTGCCTCTTTAGTTTTTTTTTTCTTTCTGTTTCCTTCTCTTCAAGTGTTCTTCCTTGGAAATTTCTTATTGGGCAGCAAAAGAAGAATTCTTCTCTTCTTGGTTTGAATTTATTTTGTGCTTTTTTCATTAAGTGATCCATGCATACCCTTTCTGGCTGATGCACTGTATTGGGGCAAAATTCAATTTCATGAAAATGCAAAGAAGATGCTAGAAACACCTAATCAAATTCCCTCATCATGCAGTGATGTATAAATTCATGGCTTTTTAAATAAGATGAGGAGTCATTTGGATATTTTCAAGTAGTTGAAGTATGCTTTCCTTGGATTACATCAACAGTCATTGCCAATGTTGGCACATAAAATTTCCTAGCATTTCCATGCTCTTTTCATCTTTATTGATGAGCTTGTTAGTGCTGCTCAGTTGATCTTCTAGTACTTCCAATATCTTTCCATTCTCATTGATGAATGGATATCCCTTGTTGACTTGAAACAAACCCTATCCTCTACCTTAAATGGCTCAACAGATTCTACTTCTTCATCACTCTGCCCCTGAATAAATTGAACCCCATCAAATAGAACTTCAAAGAATACAAAGTCATAAAAGAAGTCGAGAGTACTATTATCATCATAAAGAGGAAATTAGTGCTCACTGCTACCTACAAAACATACAAAAACAAGTACCAAATGAAATAGATACTACACCATCAATGAAAAACAACAACTTCATGACCACATCAATTTTTTTTTGACACAAAATAGATGCACTATCAAACTTACAAACATGCACTATATGTAAGGAACACTACCCTGGCATGCTTGTTCATTCATCAAACAATAATTGTATTTGTAAATGATGTTTCAATGAGAAAGGCATTCATCGATTTTCATCACTTAATAATATGGACCCAGGAGAACAACCTCCTATGTTGCAAAAGCTCACTCAAGTATAATAGATGCTCATAGCAAGGGTAAACCCAATATTACAAGTAACCCACGCTCTTGGGGGGCAATATAAATAGAATGGCCACACGATTAGCTTCCCACATGACATAAAAGGTATTGCCAAAATACTTCCACATAGAATTATAGGCCTAGATGTCTTGATAGTTCGAAGATTGCATACACAAGGAAACTATTACAATTGTTATGTAAGTAGGAGTTGTATTAGAGATGCATTGCAATACAAGATCAAATATGACCCATACTATAGCGATGTTGAAATAAATGCATCCTACTTAGAACAACTCCCTCAAACAAGTACAAACATTTCAGACATGCTTCACACCATAGAATTTTCCAAAGAAATAGTGGTACCAAACAACGAATTTGACGCCAATGATCAACATGATCAAGATGCATCAACATATACATCGTCATTTATGGTAAGCCTACCATGGAGATTTTGTGAGCTAGAAATCATTAAACAAACACTACAAATTGAACACCCAATAAACGACATTATTGATTGGCCTGAAATAAGCTCTTCTCCAATAAATGAATACAATACTAAAGGCCTCTTTGATATGACATTTCCCACACTCTTTCTAGATGGAAAAGCACTACAAATGAAAGCACGAATTAGGGAAGTACAAATGTATGATTCCATGACCAAAGATTTGGAAGGCATCTAAGGTTTTGATATTTTATCTCCAACCTTATGATGTGTCATCATAGCCAAGGAATTGCAATAATTTTCCTTAAAAATATGCAGAAGAAAACATACTAGCCACTATTGAAAACCTTCATACACACTTGAAAAATCTTCCTAACGAACAATTAGCTGGACAACTTATGCATTTCAGATCTACCATGAGAGGGATAAGACCATATTGGAACAAGTGTCATGTTGAGCTAACAAATATGATCAACTAGATAGGGTCACACACTCTATTCTTCACAATAAGTGTAGTGGATACAAAATGGCCAGATTTACAACGACTACTCTCAAATGACATAAGATTTACAATGCAATCAAATAAAATTCGCATAGATAACATAATCAATAACCCCCATACGACATCCCTATATCTACATCAATGATTCACAATATTTCCTAAGGAGCTCATTGAGAAGCTCCTATATACAAAAGAATATTGATATAGGTACGAATGGAAACATCGAGGGGTTCGTGGATTCCTTTGGCTTGAAAATGCTCCAGACATGGAAAAACTTGATTGGAAAGATAAATAAGAAGTGGAAAGGGAAAGAAAATTCTTTGACACATATGTCACTACTTGGAACCTTCATACTATATCTCATGGCAACAACACAAGACATTGATCTCCACTTGATGATCCATGTTTGTTAAACACAACTAAGATCTTTAGTACA
Source organism: Sequoia sempervirens (assembly GCA_007258455.2). Classification (NCBI taxonomy): domain Eukaryota; kingdom Viridiplantae; phylum Streptophyta; class Pinopsida; order Cupressales; family Cupressaceae; genus Sequoia; species Sequoia sempervirens. Next base: position 33,040 of record VDFB02392968.1, on the reverse strand, counting down.
AATCCCTCATACGACTACGAGGAGTTAATTAATCGTGTCCAAAGGCACACAAAATGCACTGAGGGAACATGCCTACGTAAGAAGGAGAAAAAAATAGAATGTCGATACAAAGCTCCATGGAAAGAACAAATTATCTCTACATTATCATGTGACAATGATGGTAAAAAAAATATGAACCAACAAGAAGTGATGATAGATTAAACATACATAACCGAGAAATGATTTCAATATGGAGAGAAAATATAGATTGCCAACCTGTCATCTCATGAACACTTGTCCTCAAATACATTGCCAAGTATGCATCAAAATCAGAGAAAAAATCAAAGTTGTGTTAATATGCTTACAAGAATAGCTACAAATCAAAAACCTAAAGACAAAGCTTTAACAACATACCAAAAATTCATGACATAACTTGTGGTTGAACGTGATATTGGAGCATAAGAAACATGTCATATGCTCCAAAAATTTCCCCTTGTAATATGTAACCGATCATTTATGTCATTGAATGTTGGCCGAAAAATATTCCACCGCTTCACAAGAACAACAAATGACAACAAAATCCAATCAAGCTACTTACATTTTTATATGCAACACCCTCCACAACTAGAAGCAATAACATTACTTGAATTTTCAAGATCCTTCTCCTATTCTTCATGTCGCAAAGGATGTAAATGGAAAGAGAGGAAACAAAAAGAAATCGTCAATGTTTTCCCAAAGTTCTATACTATTCCAAAGCAGGATTCAAACATTTTGAAACATTTTATTGGAGTGAATTACTCTTATATAAGAGTTTTTGTGACATACAAAATGACATAGGCCTTACTAAAGATACAATAATAACAAATTGGAACCAAATGAATACAAACACATATGATGTATGGTACATTAATCGCACAATTGACATGGAAGCAAATAGTGAAGAGGAAGAAGATAGTGGTAATGAGGCAAACACAACAAATACATTACAATTGAATGAATGCAAATTGTTGTCACAAACGAGACTTACTAATAATGTCAATCTAGATGAGCTCCAAATACTCGGTAGGCGTGATTTTGATAACAATAATGAATGGGATCAACATAGTGTACACCTAGATTTACATGCCACTACAATTGACTTCATAAAGATGAATAAAATTTGCACCCAAAATGAAAACATGGCCATTACCTTCAATGTCCCAAATTACACATTATCACCAAAATAAAAAGTAGCACTCACAATAATTACAAACCACTACAAAGATCAATCCTTAAAAAAACCCTTGCACATGATCATTCAAGGAACTGAAGGAACTGGAAAATCATACCTTATTTCTTGCATAAGAAATGCACTTCAAAGTAAGCTACCACAACAAAAGAGCCAACTACTTGCTTTAGCTCCCACAGGAATTGTTGCATTTAATATGCGTTCATCAACCATACATTCAACACTTAGGATTCCAATAAAAGAAATTGATCCATAATTAGAGTTTACAAAATTAACTTGTAAATTAAATCTAATTACAGTAATTTCCCGATCTAATACAAAATTGTGATTATGCTTTTTAACCGTTGAAATTACAAAATAAGTAATTAGAAATTCAAATATTGAATTTAAACTAAAGAGAAAATTGAGACAGAAGAGAGAAGAATGAGACAAAGAAATAGAAGGATCACAACGCGTAGATTAATAACGGAGTTCGTCCAATGTGGACTATGTCTCTAGGTCCGCTTCTCAATGTTGGGACCGCTTTATTGATATCACCAAGCAAAATTATGCTTTGTTACAATACCCAAGCTCCAAGAACTTGCAATAATCTCTCCACAATCTCTCTCTTTTACAATTTTTGGCGTACAAAAACACCTTGTAAATTCTCCTCCAAAGAATTACTTCTCCCAAAATGAACTTGAATAATTCTCCCTGTTACAATTCTCTCCAAGAAAATTCTCGTACAAAATTCTCCACTCAATAATTTCCAATGTCCCTTTACAAAAATCACCCCTTTATATACACATTTATTTGCTAATATGGCTTTAACCATATTATTTTGCAAATATTGCATATCTCCCATATTCAAGTAAAATTTCCAACCATTTCCCCCTTTTACAATAAAAATCACTAATATCCCATTAGTATAACAAATTAATCTTTCAAAAATAAATCCCCCTTTGGCTTTTATAATTCTAAGCCATACAATTAAAAAAATGAACCCCTTTAACTATGGGCCGTTATAATTTTGGACTTACATTATAATCTTTAAAAATATATTTTAAAAGCCCCTTAATAATCTCCTTGGATAATCTTTAAAATAAATTCGTTAAATATGAGAAAGGTGGTTAAAGGGGTTAATTTATTGAAATGTAAGTTTACAGGATTTTTTTCCTCTCCTTGTTTTATGGGCAAGGGAAGAGGATTTTAAGGGATAAAATCCCACCAAATCCTCCTTGAAATCATAAAAATCTTTTAATTTTTAAACCATACGTGTTTTCTTTTAACAATATGATTTAATCCATATTCCTTTTTCCACCATGTTTGTGCCAACTCACCACTCCTACCACGTTACCACCTGCCACGTCAGCTTGCTGATGTCATCAAAGTAAACTAGAGTCAAAAATTTTGACCAACCTTTGACCAGCCGTAACTTTCACATACAAGCTCCATTTTTGAAACCGAATATAGTTTTGGAATCAACGTGATGAGCACTACGACTTGGCATCATTTTTATTTCATTTTGAGATAATCAATTTTTTGCCTTTTTGAACCCTTGATTTGCTTGTTTGACTGAACCTTTGACTGAGCATAACTTTTACATACGAACTCCTTTTAGCCCATTAAAGTTGCGCCAGGATCGTGTCAGTGAGCTCTATGCATTGATGCTTCTTTGGATGAATTTTGAGATTGTGAAATTTTTAGGTATTTTGGATTCACCTGGATTAGAAATGAAACCATTGCAAGGAAAAACACTAACAACATTTCAAGAAGAAATGAAACACATAAGGTACATCCTCATAGACGAAATGAGTTTCATAGGCCCAAAGCTACTATTAAAGATAGATAGTAGACTACGTGAAACATTTCCCCGAACACAAAACCTCAGCTTTGGTGGTGTATCTATAATTCTAATAGGTGACCTAGCACAACTACCACCTTTCATGGATAAACCCATCTATGCATCACACTCCAATGCCAAACTGCTATGGGAACAATTTACTACAATTGTTACATTACATATAATGTTTCGTCAACAAGGTGACGATCCAACTCAAACACACTTTCGTGAAACATTAAAAAACTTACGCAATGTAGAACCAACACACCAAGATTGGGAGATGTTAATGACCCACACAAACAAACTACTTACAACTACCGAGAAACAAGAATTTGACAAATCCATTCACCTTTTTGCAACAAATGACTTAGTGAGACTACACAACAAAAAAATTCTAAAACAACTAAACCTTCTAGTAGCAATAAGTATTACAATAAACACAAAAAACAAATCAAACATTGATGCTCAAGATAACCACCTTGAAAAAGAACTCCTATTATGCAAAGGCCAACAAATCATGCTAACAATAAACTTATGGACTCAAGCAGGACTTATAAATGGATCCCTTGGGGAGGTTGTTGATATTGTTTACAATCTAGGATCAAAACCACCAGATGTTCCAATGTACGTTGTAGTAAGAATCAATAACTACACTGGGCCACCATGGAACCAAAATGATCCAAAGGTTATACCTATAATACCTATATCACTAGGTAATCATAGGCAAATTCCATTAACAATGGCATGGGCAATTACTATACATAAATCCCAAGGCTTGACCCTTCAAAGAGCAACAATTGATATTGGTAAAATAAAAAGACAAGGACTAACATTTACAACTATATCAAGAGTGAAATCATTAAATGGACTTCGTATTCAACCAATGTTCTCTTTTGAGCGGTACTCTAGGGTGCAAAACAATCCATACACAGTTGTCAGAAGAAAAAAAAAGAGGAGGACCGTTTACAATTACTCACTATGGAAAAATGAGGTATACACTTGTCAAACCAATCTCTTTCACATTAACTTTCAAACTACTTTACACTATGTAGTTAACACTACATGTCTTTACAAAATATTTTCCACTTCACTAACTCATTCAAACTTTTTTGGTATGCAAGTGGACACTAAGCAAAATAAAACATATTCTCTAAACAACAATTCCAACATCTCAGTCCAATACAAGTTGCAATGGAAAAAATAAGGCGATACATGGAAGGTGCAAGATTGGTTCCTCCTCAACATCAACTACTTGTATGTATAACACTTCCTTCTCTACTCAAACTCTATATTACTTATTATTTCACAATCAATTATATTACCATAAAAAAAACCACAACAACAATTGTAAATTTAATTACTTTGTTTCTATAATATCTTCATAAAAAAGATGAATCAACATATGAACCAAACCTCTACTGATGTTGGATGTGTTTGCTTCTCATTAATTTTTCTAGCCTAAACTATCTCATTTTTAGATGTGTATCACTGCAGTCAAAATCACATCAACCAACTTCATGGAGACTCTGCTAGCACTATGACTGCTTATTATGTATGTATTTGAAATTACAGTCTTAGTTCTTTTTATAGAGATAGATTTATCATTTCATTTCTTAGTTTTTGATAAACTGTATTGCAGCTTTCTTCTGACAAATCAAACCATGATGAATTGGACTTTTCGTCTCTTTTCAATTGGTTGTAGAGGTGACAGTATGTGACTTTTTGATGTTCCTTTTGTAGTTATTAACCTTGCAAGCATTTTTATGGGATGTTGACTACAAAATGTTTTTTTTTTTGCAGTATGTTTCCAAAATCAACACACAAAACTTTTGCACAAAAGCTTTACTCAACATTTATGAAAAACAAACATTCTAGCAAGCCAAGACTTTCTCGAATTGGCTTCACTATTGCTCATTATGCTGGTAATGTAAGTTTAATGTTGGCTTCAACCCTTACAATTTGATTAAATCATTTTGTGCTTTCTGTAATTTCCAATTATTAAAGTATCTACTTTTAATGTTGGAATAGGTTACATATTAGGTAGTTCAATTTCTTGATAAGAACAAGGATTACATAGTAGCAGAGCAATAAATTCTTCTTGAATGCTTCAAAATGCCCTTTTCTTGCAGGAATTTTTCCTCCTCTCCCAGAGGAGTCTTCAAATTCTTCATGGTTTTCTTCCATTGGTACACGATTTAAGGTATTTTGGTGCTTCACTTTTTGTAGATATATGATATATATTATGCTTTATTTGTAGCTTACTATTATGTTTCTTGTTTTTTATGGCTTGGATTTTTTAGATATCTTTTTAACAACCAGCTCAGTGGCCCTGTTCCAAAAAGAGGATCGTTCTCAAGATTCATATATGATAGGTATTTTTTTTAAAAAAATCATTTGGTTTCTTCTCATAAAGTATGAAAAAAACTATCCATTGGTATCCACCTAACTTGGATTTGACTTTTTATTGTTGCATGCTATATTATGGGCTACGGTTTTAAAGGAAATCCAAGACTTTGTGATGGTGTTATGCACAATCCATGTTACAAAATGAAATGAAATGGAGAGCATTGCAGCTTAAATGATTGTTCATAAAGCAATAAGGTTTACCTTGCCAACTATGAGTTGTGGATTTGATTATATAACATGTGATTTTGTTCTTTAGATTCTTCTTAGGTCAACACCTAGAAAAGATTGATTTTACAATCATCCAAAATATTGTTACACTACAAGCAACCATGTAGATGGCCTAGATAATGATGAAGAAGAAAATGTTATTTTATGTGCATCAATCAAAGTCTAATTTTGATAAATGCTTCATGAATATTGTTATGATTGCAATGATCTAGCATGAGAGGATGAAAAATAAGTATAATGATTTAATGCCTCCATGAAAATCCTATTTATATTTTGATTTAATTGCCTCAAGTCACGTGCACATGGAAAAAATGAAGTCTAATTTATTCCCTATTAAATTAAAAAGATTATGAATTATTTTATCTTTTGGGTTTTGAATTTAATGTGCTAAGGATGCACAAATATCATATTTAAGATAGTTTGTAAGACATGTGTGGAGATGAAATAAACAAATAATCTATCTCTAAAATGAATTTTCATATCGATTATTATCACGATTCATCAATTCAAATCATAATAGATACGAAACCAAGTGTATTCCACAAAGGATAATAAACAAAATCTACAATAAAATTATTTGAATGGTCATTTGAAACACAAATCTATGTTACACCCTAATTGCACCATCTAATATACTTGAAAATTATAGACCACATCTCAAACATAAACTATAAAAAATATAATCAACGTAACCATTGCACCTCCTTTGGTGCAACTGTAGTTATAATATCTTTCTTAGTTTGGGTGTTCATAGATGTAGATTTTTATTTTTGAGAATAATTTGTCATTTTTTTTTAGAACTCATGCATGCATGTTTATCTTGTGTATTGAATAAAATTAAATTTCTTGTTATATGATGTGTTAATATTGGGATTTATGAGATCTTGTGGGTGTTAGATGTAAGGAAAATGTTGCTATTCATTTGGATTGTATCCTTGACTACCACATATTCATCTCATGGTACATTTATACTAGAAAATGTGGCAAGAGAGGATCCACAACGAGGTTCAAGCACCCTTTGAATAATTACAAAATACCATGGAAACATATCATTTATGTGCATTGTGTTCATTGAATACCCTTCCTATGGTGTAAAAAACATATACCATCCCCTTGTAGACTAGAATTATATCAATTGATTCCCTATAACTAGCTTGAGAAACTTATATTTAAGAAATCAAATCAATGACCACCCATATTATATTTTATATTTTTGAATTTTTAGCGTTTCAATTACATGTATTCTAGTAACCTATTTTGGGTTGTAGGATTCTTCTTCTTGTCAAGGTAATTAATGTGCCATCATATCCTCCTATAATTAAGTTGGCCTTGGATCTAGTGCTTGATGATTTAGGACATCTAGATTTTCCTTATTTTGCTTAGAGAGTAGCTTGAGACCTATTTAAGGAAGTGTAGTAGCTAGGTTTCTCATGTATGACATTGAGTTATTCATACCCACTTTCAATTTCTTCACATGGCCTTCTCTTCTATGCCTTTAATGGGTATAATTTTATTTTGATAGGATTTTAGGAAGTGTAAATGTCCATCAAATTCAATTATGATCATTAATGGTATCCTTGAGTAGTAGGGAAGGTAGGTGAAATAGTGTATGAACACGAGGGTTCCATGAAAACTCATGCCTAAATATTTCCTAGGGGTAAAAAATATGTGCATGCTCAATGATCATGATCTCAAGAAATCATGTGTTGAGATGCCTAAGAGTATTAAGAATTAGAGAATTTACATACAAGATGCACAAGGAGGAAGGAATTTTCAAACTTAAAGAGATGGAAATAATGAACATTGAGATTCACAACTTGGGCTTATTGCAAGCTAATTTTATTTTGGGGATGTAGCATTAAGAATATTGGGATTTTTTGTAGGGAAGGAAGTGATAGGAGTAGGGAATAGGGTAAGCACATATTTGATTGCACCAAGAATAAGGAAGGTGGTAGGAGGAACTTCATGTTTCCACTATGGGAAAACATAAATGGGGAGTGGACATTAGGATTCAAATATTCTAAGTGTTGGATGAGTTCTTGGGAACGAAGGATAGGAAAGTCCAAAATACTAAGACACAATGTAAGAATATGCTAGGGATTAGGAATGTGGGATACCTAATGTAGAAGGAAATTAAGTTAGAGTAGGAGGGGTCAATTTTTTTTAGGATTGCAAGATTGGCCTTATTGTGTACTACATACCCTTTTGGAATACTAGTAAGGATAAATATAAATGCTCAATTCTAATCTACTTGGGGAAATGAGAAATAGAGGGCGAAGGAGACAAGTAAATGAAAACCTAGAAAAAATGAATTATAGGACAATGCAAATAGTGGGTTTTGAGTCTACTAGATACTCTAGTAGGGGGAAGCCTAAAAATATGTAGGAGATAAAGGGATTAGAATGATTAGGGAAGAACATAGTTTCAAGGGACAAGGGGAAATCATGCTAATAGAGAGAAGTTCAAAAACCTGACAAACGCTAGAAACAAGCATTAACACCCTTATACTTATAATTTTTTTGGACTTTTATAACTTGGGCACATGACTAAAGTATCAAAGGAGAAAAAGAACAACACTAAGAACACCTTTGATAAAGGGGGACATTAAATACTTCTTAAGTTGGTTATAAATGATAAGAAAAATAGGGCTAAGGAGACAAAGGGAAATTTGAACTTGTTAGACTAGGTCCCAATATTGGCTCTAGTCCATAGTGCCTCTTGTAGGTACAATGAGAACATATACATGATTTAGGGATAGAACACAATGAACAGGGGAAGAGGAAGGAAAGAGAACAAAATACACACAAGATAAAAGCCATATATACAAGGAGATATGTACAAGAAAAAACAACTTATAGCTAATGGCATGGAAGCATAATTAACATATACATTGTATGGTTTTAATTAAAAATTTGGGATGCTTGTAGGTTAAACCCTACAAATAAGATTCATGGAAGAATGCCATGGATAAATTGCACAAGCTTCTTACCTTTATAAAAGGAAGTAGAATAAATGAGCTGGTTTCCTTGAAGCTAATAATACACCCACCACATAACTCAAAAGATTGACATTTCTTAAATGCATGCATAATCTTGTGAATAATTGTAAAGAAGTGAAGACAAAACCCGCCATAAAATTCACCATTTCAAGTCAATAAAAATTATTAGGTCTCTAATTGATATGAGCACACAAGAACAAAATTGACAACAACGATTTTTCTTGATAAGGAATCTCAATAAAATCTTCAATAAGTATTTTTAAGGAAATACAAAGATGATTGTAGAAGAAATAATCTTCTAGAAAATTTAATACAAACTATAGTCATATTATAACTAATGAGAATGCTATACTCTAATATAATAATTAATCAAAGATTAAGTCTAACGATTTGGCTATGAAGGGGCTAAGCCTTATCAATTCCCCCTTGTTTAGAGGAAAGCATTCCCACATTCTCCTTAAGATGAGGACAAATATTGCTCAAAATATGCTTGTGAGATCCACTTGGCTTCGGTTGGTAGGGTATCCTTATGAACAACCAAATATATAGTGGTAGTCCCATGCCTAGTAGAGCATGTGCGAACCTCAAAAAGGGTATCTATATCCAAAGGAGGCTAAAATTGGAATATTATACTTAGGACAAGGGAGAGGAACTTCATCTTCTAAGTGAGGTGGCTCACATTTCTTTAGTTGATTAAAATTAACCACATCATGAATCCCAACCTAAGATAGAAGATCAAATTTGAAGGCATTATCTACTATCTCTTGGATAAAGGTATAAGTCCCATATCTAATAGGCTTGAGCTTATGATCTTGTTGACCTTTGATTTTTTTTATCCATATAACAACATTCTTTATCCCTAATTGTGAAGTTATAAGGGACGTGATTCTTATCATGAATTTCCTTATACTTAGATTGAGAAGTATGAAGAACTATCTATAATTGTGTATGAATCTTTTCTATGTTTTGAATAAATTGAGAATCTTGATCTTATTCCTTTTGTTGGTGTGATGAATAAGTTGGAGGAAGAGACATTGGAATCTCATATAGAGAAAGAGGTTGATATCCATAATATACCTTAAAAAGAAAATGACCTATCCCAATTATAACTATACTATAAGAGATGAAGATATTTATCTCCCTATTTATTCTTGTTATACTATATCCTAAGAGATTGGACTAAATTATGACTCACCACTTTAGTCTAACCATCTATTTATGGATGAAAAACTATAAAATATCAAATTTGACACTCCAAGAGATTCCAAAGTGATCTCCAAAAGTGACTAAAAATATGGTTCAATCATGATAAGAAATAATAGAAAGAATCAAACTAAACTGACACCATGCATTACTAAAATAAATAATTTTGCAACCTTAAGAGCATTAATAGTTTTCTCGCAAGGGATGAGGATGGCCATATTTGAAAACAAAAATACCACCAAAAAAACACAATCATGTTGTTTGAAAGTGGTAGGAAACTCACTAAAAACAAGTAGTATACCTTGATTTGTATCATGACACCTCAGTAAGCTACTTCTTAGGTCAATATGATTATGGAATCATGATAAGAAATAATAGAAAGAATCAAACTAAACTGACACCATGCATTACTAAAATAAATAATTTTGCAACCTTAAGAGCATCAATAGTTTTCTTGCAAGGGATGAGGATGGCCATATTTGAAAACAAAAATACCACCAAAAAAACACAATCATGTTGTTTGAAAGTGGTAGGAAACTCACTAAAAACAAGTAGTATACCTTGATTTGTATCATGACACCTCAGTAAGCTACTTCTTAGGTCAATATGATTATGGAATCATGATAAGAAATAATAGAAAGAATCAAACTAAACTAACACCATGCATTACTAAAATAAATAATTTTGCAACCTTAAGAGCATCAATAGTTTTCTTGCAAGGGATGAGGATGGCCATATTTGAAAACAAAAATACCACCAAAAAAACACAATCATGTTGTTTGAAAGTGGTAGGAAACTCACTAAAAACAAGTAGTATACCTTGATTTGTATCATGACACCTTAGTAAGCTACTTCTTAGGTCAATATGATTATGGAATCATGATAAGAAATAATAGAAAGAATCAAACTAAACTGACACCATGCATTACTAAAATAAATAATTTTGCAACCTTAAGAGCATCAATAGTTTTCTTGCAAGGGATGAGGATGGCCATATTTGAAAAAAAAATACCACCAAAAAAACACAATCATGTTGTTTGAAAATGGTTGAAAACTCACTAAAAACAAGCAGTATACCTTGATTTGTATCATGACACCTCAGTAAGCTACTTCTTAGGTCAATATGATTAGCAGGCTTTGCAAGCAACAAACAAGCATTTCTGGATTTAGAATTAACAAGTGGAAGATGAAGACGAACATTGGAGTGGTGCTGGGCAGGAGTGCGTGTGGTGTCCAATGGGAAGATGCGTTTTTGAATGGAGACGATGCACAGGGTTTGGGCGTGGCTTCTCTGGTGCCGCTATCTACTGGGGGTGGTCGGGTGGCTTACGGGGGCCCTTCTCCTTTGGTGGCTAGGGCTCCCCTTGCTCCTAATGGTTGCTGTGGAACCCCTTCCAAGTTAACTATGTAGGTGATTGGGGATTGTGTTGATGTTGCATAGTTTCCGCCTTCTGCTCCTGCTTTTGGTGGTATTCCTGCTGGTGGTCTCCCTTCGGGCTACCATCAAAAGTTCTTTTCTGAGGCAGTTTCAAAGGATTGTGCTCGATCTATGCCTACTCCGGCTAGGGTTTGACCTTTGTCTTGTGCCCGTGCTTCCCCTGTTGTGGTCTGTGGTCTTGAATTTGCTGAAAATGAGGATTACTATTTGAAACAGGGTGTGGTCTGTAGGTTTAATGGCTTGTGGCCCTCCCTTCCCAATCTCCATGATTGGGTTTCTGTCTCTTGGAAGCCTATTGTCTCTGGGTAGATTGAGCTCTATCCCAACGCTAGGGGGTTCTTCTTAGCTACCTTTGGTTCTTCTTGCCAACCCTTAAGAATGCACGATCATCTTATTGACTATGTTCTTGGCAATGCTATTAAAGTTAGCTTTTAATGGATGGATAACCTAGAAAATTTTAAATTTACCTTTGATTTAGGTATCGGAACATGACTAGAAATGTCATTCTTTATATCTACAGTGCTGACATGGATTGATAATAATACATATGTAATTGTGTCTATATTGAATATGATTAACATCCTTTGAGTTTGATCTATGCGGGTGGAAAAATGTGAGGAGAAGATAATGCATATGAATTTTTAGTTTTTGGTACTTCCATAACTATTGTAGCAGATACTTTTATATTTTGGAGGCAATGCACCCTGTTATAGCAGCAGCTAAATAATTAGAGACATTAGATTTCCACAGTCCATATTGCTAAACAGTGTGCTTCTTTTGGATTTAAATATGTGTTTTTTGTTTGCATCAATATTTCGGATCATACTCCGTAATCCATCATCAGAATGAATTAGGGAGTGTGATCCGAAACGTTGATGCAAACAAAGTACACAGTTAAATCTAAAAAAGACACTGTTTAGCTTCTGTTATGGTTTATACTCCACTGTTGACTTCAATTTTGAGTGTATGCATCCATGTTTGCCCCACCTCAGGAAAATTAAATTGATACTAAATTTAACTCTACATATTCATCTCTAAGGTCAAAATTGTAAGACAACAATGTAAACTTCATGTCAAGATTTTTTTTTTCCTTGTGTGTATAAGCTGTGTTAGTGCATAGGTACAATCAATGTAAACTTCATGGTATGAACGACATGGGTTTATTTGTGATAAACATTTGTTACTACTGCCATTGGCAGTTGTCCTGCAATACATAACAACTCTTGCAGGCATTCTCCACACTTAGTCAAATTGAAAAGGCCTTGTAGCAGGGATGAAGTTTTGATTGACAAACATTTAATAATGGATCTTCCTAATATGTCATAGTTGTAAATGCTGTAATAGACATCTAAAACTAAATGTGGAGGCTTGTACAAAGCACGAGAACTACCTATTCAACAAAATATCCATAGTAGGTAGCTCAAAATATATTTTTGAAAATGTTTCAGTGGGACATTGAGTGAAGGGTGGGGTAGACTTCATATGTATGATAAAAATCAGATTTTTGTCCCCAAAACAATGCGTAATGTGGAAGCACATTTAAAGCACACGAACCATTGGTAAATTGCCACCGAACCCAAAAAAGAAATGGCCTTATTGATTGCAATAATTGTATTGCAGGACCATGACAAAGGTGTTTGAACTTTGTTCCATCACCTAATAACTCCTCCTTGACCCAGAGAATTTGTTAATGTCGTGTGAAGTGGGCAAAGATGATCATTATATCTTGTGTAATGGTTAAAGACAGCAATGATGATTATAGTGCTAAATGTTGGAGTTTATTGATGTTTTTAAGTGTTCTGTACTTGCATCTTATTTACCTCATTAATAGACTCATCCATCTGTAACACTCGCCCACGAACAAAGAGAGTCTTTCGTGCTGTACAATTGTTAGGAAATTATGAGTCAAATTTTAGACTCTCTGTACTTATGATTTGAGTTCAATTACAGTCCTTGAATTAATCAGATTTAGTTGATTAGTTTTGCTATTTGTATATTATAATTTAGAATTAAGAGGTAAGTTATAATAATGGGTTAGTAATAAAAAAATGTTTTTATGATTATTTTAAAATTAATTTGAGGAATATATATAATCTAACTGCTTAGATGTATTGAAAAAGTGTTAAAAGTACTTTTTTCTTAATAATTATTCTATTTTCATCTTCATAAATATTTAAAATATTTGATTTAAATTTTAAAAAATTGTCCTATTTTAGATTTATCATTTTGGGATTTGTAGAAGCTTAGAGGATGGGAAATTAGATTATTTACTCATCCAATGTAAAAAAGAAAAGAAAATAAATAAGAGAAAAAATAAAAGAAATTAAAGATAATTTTGACAAATAAAGGAAGAAAATTTCACAAACACCATTAGATCAATTTGCATATTTCTTATAATCATGTTAGTGGACCTTTCTTCAAATTGGAGTGTCAACTTTAATTGATAATAGGTAAATTCTAATGTTAGAATTTAAATTAACGGAAAACATTAATTAAGTTTGGAATGTGTAAAGACATGCATGCAATTATTATTTAGTGAAGTAATAATAAACTTTTGGCTTTCCTTATATTTTGGGTCTCTATTTTGGAGAAAATTTCCTAGTTTCAAATCAATCAACTATCTTAATAATTTCAAAAAAGAGAAGAAAAATCTCTATTTGATTTTATTTTTTCAAAACAAAGAACTACATTTGAATTTTGAGATCTAAAAAGGATTTTTAATATTGTATGCAAAATATTGCTACCAAAGTTTAGCATCAACCAATTCATATATTTTCTAAAAATAAAACAAATGTGATAAATTATCTAATATTAAACTAACTAATTAAGAACCTTAATTTTCTTATAACTACAACCACCACCTCCTACAACTTTACTACTTCCAAAATGCACCTACAATTGTATGTTCAATTTTCCCATTTCATAATAATCTTTAGAAAATCAGAGGTTGAATTGGGATTAAGGAATAAATGTTCAGTTACCGATGCTCAAGGCCCCAAAATAGGTCTGGGCTATGGTGTCCAATGCTAATGTCTAGCCAATTTTGGCCCTATTTATGTTGGCGATGACATATTAACATTTAGAAATCCAAAGTCATTTGTCAGTTCTCAGTAATTAATTTATGGGAAATTAAAGAATTGCATATAAATACAAGTCTTTTTCATCATTTGAAAGCCTAACAACTTTGAGACAAAATCTTAAGCACACCTAAGGCAATTGAGAGCATAATTGAGCATAATTATAACAACATTATTTCAGTTAAGCATCATGTTTTTCATGTGAGTTTGTTTATGTTTCATGCTTATTTATTTTGTGAGTACCAACATTTGCAAGACTTCAAATCAAACATCAAATTCTCCTTAAAGGTGATGAGTACAATGAATTTAGTCTATCAAGGAATGCAAATATGAGTGGTAAGTTGCAACAATTGTCAATTTGTCACTTGTTTATCATTTAGCCTTTGCCTAACCGAGGGTAAGCTTTCTTTTACATCATCATATAATCGTTGTGGAGGTAGAAATACCAAAATGGGGTTTGACTTAGGCAAGCCTCTATACAACACAACCCTTTCCCCTCTTTCTTGTGTTTAGCTTGTAGATTTGAAGTGAGATTGGAGAGGATTGAAGACCTAATTGTTCATTCAAGTATTCAAGCCCTACAAATTAACAAATCAGGGAAAATGGATTTTATCAACGACAGATGAAGTTTCGACACTGAGTCCAAAGGAAGAGATCTTACAGACAAGGAGCAACAAGAGACTAATTCTGATTTTGATTATCTTCTTTTCAAGTCTAGGGTGCCCAACACCCCTATCCAACCATTTCAAGCTTAGATTTATATGCTAGGTTCCTTTGTGTCTACACTTTACTCTCTTGAACTTTGTTTCTAGTTTTCAGTTATGTATTTTTTTGAAATCATCTTAGTTTTCTATATTTTCATAGTTAATGTAGGTACATCTTGCATTGTCAAATTAAATCAATTAATAATAAATTATTCATTCCCTAGAAAATGGACTAATCCACCTACAAGTTTATCAACCTATATGCACTAACAATGTTGAAACTTGTACCAAGGTGCCACATGGTGCATGCCCCTACCATCCATTAGTAGTAACTCCTTTATTATGTAGCTTTTCCATTGTCAACAAAAATGGTGATGTCACCTTACTACACAAGCCTCATAACCCCTCAAAACTACCTTTGTACACCAAAAATAATTTCTACCTCTAGAAAGTAGTTTCTTATGTATGGTGAGTGGTTTTGAGCTTTGTGATAGCAAATTTCAATCTTGGTAGGTGGTTTTGATTTAAGTGGGAATGCTTTGTCAAGAGGGACTTTTTATTAGTAGGTATTAGATGATGTCAGCATCCTTTTCCCAAATTGTACCCCCCACTCCATTTACATTTTTTATTTGGAAATCAAATTTTATAGGCTTTTTTCTTAGTTATATTAGCTCCAAATTTTGAGCCTTCAAACTCCTTGGTGCCTTTGATAGCACTAGGTTTGGATATGACATGAGTAAACATATTTGGCATCTCCAAGCAACCATATCTCATTATAACATTGAGATTATTCATAAACAAGGTTAAATCTTGCCTAAAAATAACTAGCTCTTTATGCTTCTTGTTTAATAGATGCTTGACTCTTTTGATCTTAACATTGTATTCCTTAAGTTTGAAGTGACAAGTTACCTTCTTTCTCTTTTATGCATCCTAGTCAAAACTCTTAGTAAAAAATATATATTCCCATATCACTATATTTAAAACATGAGTACATAAATTTAACATGAGATCTTTTGCGATAGAATCTCTAGTTCTCTACACTCTACAATTACATAGACCATCCTTTCATAGGATATCCTTTATGAAGGAAAGTATCACCATATTAGGAATCCAAAAGGTGCACTATAGTCACCTATTAGAAGCTCCTTCACCATCTTGTACATAATGTATGTTTAAACCTCTCTTTCATCTTGTAGAAATACCAATCATGTCACTTCACCTACACACCAATAAGAATTAAAACAAAGGAAGTTGGTGATTCATTCCCTCATTTCCAATTTATTGGAATTTGCACAAAATTGCATTACTCTTGACAATGAGTGCTACATGTAGGAGAATGTCAAAGCACATCAACCAATGACTCACAATATGACCACTATAAAATAGATAGGAAATAAAATAGTTATGGAGAGTGCATGTAGTAAGTCGGCTTAGGTGAAGTGGATTGTACGAGATTTTTGGTGTCTAGTAAATCTAATATGTCCTACTCCCTTGTATCATTACTTTACCTAATTATAAATTGGAGTTACAATATACCATATTTTACAAGCTTGTCCATAATTTGATTATGGTTTCTATAACAATTATGATATACAATTTTCTCAAAGCCACTACCAATTAGAAGAATCTCTACCAAGGGGCTTCTCAATTTATAGTCTTTTATAATTTTGATTACACATCCTTGAATAATAGCATAAGAATTTATTTACACTTCTAAAGATCTACAATCCAATACTCTAGCTATCTTAAGACCTTCCACGCTCCGTTGCTAGGATTAGCACACATGAAAAATATTCATGTTTGATAAACATACCCTTTGAGGTTCTTACCAAACATAAAATTCTTCTAGACCTATGTTTCCTTTTTTTATATATTAAGTATAAAGTGAACAGAAGATACATATATAAAAAAAGTAGCAGATCTGATTGTAGATCCTATCACCAGCCCCCCTGTACAATTTCAAAATATACCTCCCCCATTACAAAAAAGCCAAGCCCAAATAATGACAGTATAGTAACCCCCCCTATACTAGCCCATTACAAAGTTAACAAAGTGCTTTCATTAGCTGATGATCAAAATGCCATCATAAACCTGTAATAGAGTGTCAATATTACATCAAAGTATAATGTCAAACTGTATAAAGACTAACACTATATAGCGTTTATAAACATTGCAAAATAAAAGGATATGAAGGTGCCAAAGGCAGATAACCATTGATTCTTTAGAGCAACACTTCCATTACGCAGTGCCAATAGAGCTTCAACTACATTTTGTTCATCAATGGATGGCTGCACAACTAGATACCTGTTACCTTCCTTTCTACTTTGACCACCTACAATATCTTGCCTGAAAGCATGAAGAGCCCTAAAAAAGACATCAACCCCTGGGTGGCCCTCTGGCCACATATGCCCATATCGAGCCTCCATAGTATCAATAGTAGCTTGTTTATTCTTAAGGTAGTGCCAAAATTTATCCTTAGAATGCTCCACAGTGATATATACCTACATGAAAAGATTGTGGAATATGAGTCTTCTGTAAGACTCATTAAGCACCCTCCTTTTCTCTTGAAATCTGTCCTCATTTCTATCCTTCCAAATGGACCAAAGAATAATAGAAGAAAAGTAGAACAAGAATAATGCAACAGTCTTTCCCATTTTTTAATTTTGAAATAGAATCTTCTCAGGAAGTGGCTGACTATAAGTGTCTCAAATATCTTGATTATCACAAAACATTTCCCAAATTTCCTTAGCAAAAATGCAATAAAAAAAGATGTGCTTAATTGTTTCAAGAGTTCTACAAAGATTGCAAGTATGATCAATGTCATTAAAATTGGTTATGAATGGCAACCTTTGCAAGATAAGTAACCATCTAAAACATGCAATCTTAGCTTCTAGTTGTTTAGACTAGTTAATCTGATTTTTTTTTTCCAATACTTTTTATTCTAGTTAACTTTCTAGAGTTGATTTAAATGATTTGTCAGATCAACATGTTCTGTAAGCATATAGTACATATCCTTAACTTTTGTATTTCAGTATATTATTACTGTTTTTCCACTGAAAGTCCATGTATTGAGTATTTTCATCATTATATTTTATAGGAAATTGCAGCTTGTTATAGGCTTCTCTAAGAATTGTATAAGTCCTCTAATTAGTAGGAGAGATATTATATTCTGAGCACAAGCCATTCCAACTTTTGAGTTTTACATCTTTCAAAATATGTTTAAAACATTGAATTCCTTTGCAGGCCCAATTCTTAGCAGAGCACCCTTGAATTAAGGTCAAGTATTTCCCATTATGTTCAAGATTCCACCAAATAGATCTATTGATCTGAATGGTCCCATTGCCCCCTGATGTAAAGTGGTAGTTAGTGAGCCGAGTTTTCATTATTTCCCATGCCTTCCAAATAGTCTTAAAGACATTAGAACCAACAGGTAATATGGTTTCCTTCCTACTAAGGATATCACCGAAAGGTAAGGACTTCCAGGCTTTAGCATGTTTAGGAGTAGTATTAGTAATATTCTATCTAACCAACACCTTCCAGGGCGTATCACCCTGCAGAGCACCAAGAACCCATTTTGTAGCCAATACAATACCCTGTAATGTAAGATATTTTAATCCCAAACCTTCTTTAGATTTCTCTATTGAACACCACTCCCAAGTCACCAAGTGTTGCTTCCTTTTTCCTTTACCATCAGACCAAAGAAAGGCCCTTATCTTTTTTTGAATTTCATTAATCTGATAAGAATTGAAAAACCACATTGAAGAAAAGTAGATAGTATATGAAGGTAGTATCTTTTGGCATATTTGAATTCTCCTAGCCAATGATAAAAATTGTCTATTCCACTTGGAAATCTTCCTTTCAATCTTATCTCTAACCCAATGCCACATTTCCTTGATATTAGGATCTACTGTGAATGAGATGCTAAGATATCTCACAATCTTGTGGCCCCCCCCATTGAAGACCATATTTACTGATCCAGTTAGGAGCCACCTCTGTCCAACCCAAGAGATGAGACTTAGAGGGAGCAATTTTGGCTCTTGAGGCAAGACAAAAAACATCCAACTTGCCCAATAAATTTGATAAGTTGGCTTCTTCCAAGGATAATAAAATTGATGTATCATCTGCAAATTGGAGGTTAAGGAGATCATTCTCATAAGGAAATCTAACACCTTTGATTCTCGGAATGGATGAGTTTTCCCTTAGTACATAATGTAGGGAATCTAATGAAATTACAAAGAGAGCTGGGGCAAGAGAACACCCTTGTCTTATAGAACTTTCAAGTAAAATTTCCTGAGATGGAACTTCATTTACTTACTTGAGCAGTAGCATCATGAAAAAGAGTTCTGACCATATGACAAAATGAATTAGGAAATTCAAAGGATTTTAACATTAACAGTACAAAACCCCACTCAATTCTGTCGTAGGCTTTCTCAAAATCTAATAACAACATTGCAACATTCTATCCAGTAAGTTTTGCCTAGTTCAAAGCCTTCCAACTAGTGATCAAGTTTTCAAGAATGTATCTCCCTTTTATAAATCCAGTCTGAGTAGAGTTAATGATTGAAGGGAAAACAAGAGCTACTCTGTCAGCTAGAATCTTAGCTAGAATTTTGTATGAGACATTAAGCAACATTATGGGTCTCCAATTTTTGACCAACGTTTTATCTCCTTCCTTAGGAATTAATTTGATCAACCCTTTGTTAATTTGACTTCCAAGAGTTACCTTCTCAAATGATTCCTTGTATACAAGGAGAAGATCATCATTAATCTAGTCCAGAAAGGATTTATAGAACTCTGCAGGGGGGCCATTAGCTCTTAGAGATTTATCATTTTTAAGAGAAAGGATAGCCCTTATGATTTCTTTCACAGTGACATCCTTTCCAAGTTCATCAACCATCTCTGCATTCACCATTTTAGGAATAATCTTTTCAATATACTGCCTTGCCTGAAGTTGACATCAGTGTCACCATTAGAGGAGAAGAAACTTTTATAAAAAAGGAAAAAATGAGTCCTTATTTCCTTAGGATTTCTTATAGTGGCATCATTGATAGTAAGCCGATCAATTTTTTCTCTGGCCTATTTCTCTTTTATGTATCTAAAAAAGAACTTAGTGCCTTTGTCCCCATTTTCAAGCCAATTCATTTTTACTTTGACCCTTAGGCCTCTAACTCTAGCATTTTGTAGCTTCCTAAGGGAGTACTTGGCCAAATTCACCCTATTTGTGAGATCTTCATCTCTAGGGTTCAATTGCAGCTCTACCTCTACTTGTAGGAGCTTTTCTTGAAGGAGGGACTCCTCCCTTCGGAAATCCTTGGCTTTATTTTTTCCAATGGTTTGAAACAATGTTTTCTAGCCTTCAACATTCAAGTTCCATCTATCTCTATGAGAGAGATTCTGGTACATCCATCTATTAATCTGTCTTAAACACAAAATGGTATTTTTGCAATCAATGTCTTTGAGAAGAGTAGTGTTAAGACATAAACTACCATTTCCTTTGGCAATCTTAAAGGCACCCTGTTTAAGATAGAATTTAGCCCTTATCGGTGATGATCAGAGAGGGAGAAAGGTGAAACTTCAACTCTGCACCCAGGACTCACTAGAGAAGCCGAGAAAAAATAACTATTGATATAGAATCTATCAAGTCTACAATAAATTCTTCGGCCACCCTGTTGGGAATTACACCATGTAAACCATATGGTCTTAGAATCCTTTTTTTCCCCTTCAATGGGGTCTTCTAGCTTGAGTTTGGATCTCATCCTTTGCCAATAGAATCTTTCATTCCCCTTCCACTCAAATCCAGAACCTCCCCATTTATCTTCTTCCCTCTCAACAAAATTAAAATCTCCACCAACAACCCACAAAATGTCTTACAAAGTACCCATCCAATTCTAGAGGCAGATCCTCTCATTGTAATTATTAGGAGCATACACTGCACAAACACCAAAACATATGTCTTATTTTTTAATTATTAGCCAGACTGTCTGATTGCAAGGAGAAACCCCATAGCCATCAAAAAATTGGGCCCACTTGTTAGCCAACAAGATCACCACACCCCCTTTCCCTCTCTCATGCTTTGTTACAAATTGTGATGCCTCTTTTCAAATGACCCTTAAGCTTGTATCTAAGGTAAAGCCAGTGGCCTTGACCTCCTGCAATAGAACAAAGTCAATATCCTTCTTCTGTATCAAAAATATCCTTACAATATGTTTTTTGTCAGGGGACTCCAAGCCCCTAACATTCTAGGAGATGCATTTTAAATCCATTATGATTGTTCACTTGGGGTAGATCCTTTATCACTCTTAAAATTGTCAAAACATTTAGGTAGTCTAGTTTCAAACTCCATTCTCTTAGCATTGGGGGGGGGAGAGCTCCACTCAACTTTTTCCTCTTGTCCTTCTAATGCTGGTTTACATCTTTATCTTGGAAGGGTTTACCAAAATCCAACCCCTTCTTTCTGTATCTTCAAGTGTTTTTAACAACAACCTCCATGGGATTATCCTCACCTTCAGAGGTATCCTTAGTAGAAAGTAAGCCATGCTCATTTGCATATTCCATTCCTGATGGTGAAGCAAACCCTTATGAACTAGCCACTACACTTAGGGGGTTAATAGGATCCATTCCCAATTTAGGAAGCAAAATTTTGTCAACCTTTTGATTTCCAACTACAAAGGAGATAGTATTGAAAGAACTAGACTTATCCAAATCACCCTTAACTTGATCCAGATTGGTAGCTCCTAGATCAGAGTCGAGGCAAGCAATGGGCATATCATCTTGAGTGAGGGACTGCAAAGAAGGGCAACCACCCTTGTCAAGAATCACATTTCCATCATCTAGGGACTGGAGAGGCAATTCATCTCTAAATTCCAGGGCACCTGACTCTGTTTGGGATTCCACCAATTGATTTTCTTTAAAATATTTGGAGTTGAAGGTGTAAATTTCCTTACTCGGGTTGGAATTAGTATCTTGAATTTCTTTTGGTTGTCTTAACTTCATAAGTGCCAACTATTGAGCATTTAACTTTGGAGTATTTTGCACCTGATCAGAATTTTTTTAAATTTCTATGTCAGTATCTTTTGTTCCACCCTTAGGGGTTTCATCTTTCTCTTTTATTACGTTATTATCTAATTCATTTATGAGAGAGGAGAAACTTTCTTCCACTCTTGAGGCACTATTATTGCATTTATTTGTCTCTACACTTTCCATTCACAGAGGGTTATTCTTTCTATTAGTATTAGCTTTAGAATTAGCGAGAGAACATTTCTCATCGAGCTGCTATGGGGTAGGGTTCTGACCCTCAGTACTCGACTCATTATGTACATCTCTGTCATCCCACCCTTCAAAACCAGAGGGTTGCATTTTATTTCGATCGCCTCCACCCAGGGTGGTCTTATTATTAGTTCTATTTTTAATTAAAGGGCAATTCCTTCAGATATGGCCCTCGCATTTGCAAAGATAACAGGCGTTCAACCTGCCCAATAATTCAATTTCACATATAATATTTATAGACTTTAATTTAATCTCTAACACCTGTGGTAAATCCAGACCTGGAAATAATGACACCAAAACATGAGCATTAGAATGGGGAAGCGGGGATTTGGTATCATCCACCTTCAAAATAGAACTATAGGGTTCAAGCAGAAGTAGAATGAATTTCCAGAGGTGGGGCAGAACTTGTTTTATTATTATCCACCGAGGGCTCGAGAGGGCCAACACCTCATCTTCCATAGCCTCCAAGTTCCATGCCAAAGCACGAAAGACCACATTACCAACATTCCAAAATTGTTTAGAGGTTACTTCCATTTGCGATTTTTGATTATTGAAAAACACAACAAATAACCCTTTCTGAATAATTCGATAGTAATAAAATTGCAGTCTTAATTTTCTTTCCCAAACATTACTAAACCATTTCTCCATGTATTTTCTAGCTGAAACCTTGTTAGGGTCGACGACTACAAAGAAAATTACCATTTTAATCAATCTAGCATCTTCCTTTTCAATAGCCTCATCTAGGGTTTTGTTAGGAACAAGAAAAAATTTCAACGAAAAAGCTGAGGTATGCTTACCTCTTTCATGCTATCCATTGCACTGCATGCTAGCAATTTTCCAATGTCAAATTTGGCTCCCTGCGGCAATTATTTTCTCTCTCCCTCAACCATGTCTCGAAATGACTTAGAAACCTCCACTTTTTCATTGGATTTGGATGGGATATTAGGAGATCCATTGGGGGGCTTCGTATCCCCTGGCATCATCAAACGATCACCCTTCAGACACCTACATATGGGCGGGTTGAGTCACCACCATCAGCACAGGGCCGAGGTCACACCTTGTAAATAACTGTTATGGCCAAGATAAACCAAGTGCCACGACCAAATGCAGCCGTATGGCGAAGGAATGATGGGAGATCATGGAGGAAGGCCGAGCCTCCTCCATGAAATCTGGAAGGACACGCCACCAAAACTCTCGCAGGAGAGAACCCTAGTTGCAGAGCCAAATTTTTTCTATTCTCATTTGTCCGGTTTCCTTTTTCTACCCCATCATGCTTTATTTTAAAATTCCCTATTTTATGAGTTCCAGGAACTAGCTTTATGCTTAGATATTAAATTAATTACCTCATTAACATGGGAGTTTATAACATATTATCAAAAAGATAGTTTTATTAAATTAAATAGATTTTTTGTATGAGTTGATTTATACATGCCTTTCTAGTACATGAATTAATAAAATTTATGTATATTACTCTATGGGATGCATTTGTTTGAGGATACATATGTGACAATTAAGTTGTGGAAAATTATTGTGTATAGTACTCTATCTTAGATTACATATTTGGTATAAAGATACCAAAATGAACCAAAAAATAGTGGACATTAATTTATGCAAGTATTTGGTTAAACAACTAATATAGGACCATCCTAGAACTTGTGTAATCTCACATCAACCTATATATAAGTATTTGGTAAAACTATATACACACACATATTAATTTATGCAAATATTTGGTAAAACAACTAATATAGGACCATCCTAGAACTTGAGTAATCTCACATCATCCATGGTTTATGATGTTTGTTTATATAGGGGTTACATATGGAAAATTAAAATATGTATCATAATCTATGACGTGTCATGGAAAAGTAGTTACATGTAAGAGACATCTTTAATGTCCAAGTTAGCTTTGGAATTTAGAGCCCCTCATTTAAATTTTGATACAAGTGCTTTTGTATGTTGATGAATTTTAGAGAGGACACATGACTTGTCTATTTCTATGTGGCGCATGAGATTTTCCTTGGTGGAAAGAGCTTACACTTCAATCATGCAAGAAATTTCAAAGTTGGGTTCTAGTTGGAGGGGAAGAGTACAAAACATAATTTAAAATTGAAGGAAAGCTAGCTTCATAAGAGAGGACTAGAAAGCCCAAAAGGAGAGTGTTCTTTGTTTGTAGGCTGATAGGATTCTTAAGGATGAGGGTTGTCTACATGTGATTTTTTTTTATAGCACGCTGGATTTGTTTGTGTTTGCATATATGCAGGTTATTTTGTAGGTTGTAAGTGTTGCATTTGATAGATGAGGCTTTGTTGAGATTTTTCTAGAATCTTGGGTGCATGTTGTTGGGTAGAGCTATGAAATCTAGCGGGTAAATAATTTTAATTGATTTTGGTATTTGATATATAAATTAATTAAAATATATTTTTTAGTTTAGGTGTTTATAGATGTAGGTTTTTATTTTTATTTCTTGAGAATAATTTATCATTTTTGTTTAGAACTTGTGCATGTATGTTTATCTTGTGTATTAAATAAAATTAAATTTCTTGTTATGGGTAAGTGCACAAAGTTGAGTCCACGAAACATGGAAGTTTTTGTCTTAGGCAAAAAAACAAAATCGACATTGAAAAAATGGGATCCTGATCCTAAATTCCAAACTGGATCACGCTTTTTAAAAATTGGGATCCTGTTTGTTAAAGGGTCCCAAGCCGACGAATGCAAAACGAGATCCCGATTATTACAAAACGAGATCTCGATTTGTAAAAATCAGGATCCCATTTTGAGATGGTATTTATTTTAAAAAAAAAAACTTCATTATGCTCTACGCATGAGATCTCGATTTAGTGGGCAACATCGATTGTTAAAAATGACCTCCAGATATGCCTCCACCCCCACTTTTTATCTTTTTTTCATTTTTTATTAAAATTTTTAATAGAAGAATAGATTTTACCATTTTTTTTCAATTTATTTAGCATTTTAAGCATTTTATTTGGCATAACAGTAGAAATGATTATTTGTAGAAATAGATGAAAAAATGCAATGAAACCTGAAGATATTGAATAGAAAGGAAAAAATGAACCTTGAATTGTATTTTAGAAATAAAATTTAGCTTTTGAAACCTAAATTGTTTAATCAAATAAAAAAAAATTGCATTTGAAAACTTTAATGGAAAGGAAACAAAAAAATTGCATTTCAAAACCCTAAATTGAAATGAAATAAAAAATTACATTTGGAAACCTAATCAAGCTTTTTGAAACCCTAAATTCAAATCAAACAAAAATTGATTTGAAAACCCTAGTTTGAAATGAAACAAATAAATTACATTAAAAACCCTAATTTCTTAGATTGAAACCCTAAATTGAATTGAAACAATTTTTTTTGCTAAAACCTTAAATTGAAATTGAACAAATCATTTTGCATTTGAAAACCCTAATTTCGAGCTCAAGAATATTTGATAATGGAAAAAATTCATTTGCATTACTTAAATGTTTTAAATTTCATTTGCATTGTATGGAGAAAACAATATGTTAAACTTTATTTTCAATGTTAAATTATAATTACATTTGACAACAATATGTTAAAGAATAGTTACAATTCGTAAATTTTATCAATGTTTGTTTGCAAATTTAGTTAGCAAATTCCTAAATCCTTGTATAATCCATTTCCAATTATCACTTAATTAGCTAATATTCAACATTCATTTCTATTTTATGTTTTGATCTCTCTTAGTCATGCCTTCTTTCCATTTCTTGTTTGCATGTGTTGTCTCTTGTCTTTTGACAATCTTAACCCTCATTCTAGTCAATTACTTGTTAATTAGGCTTCTAGTTTTGTCTAAAATCTCAATTTGCACTAGTTACCTAGACACTAAAAGAATCTAAATATTTTTCTTTTCTTTCTTTTAGGTTCTTTCAATTCCAAACAATCCAAAATAAAATACTTGATTCAACATTAACTAATTTTATATTATACATTTTATATCATAAAATTCATTTAAGTGGGAAATATTAATGAAAAAAAATGTTAATAAAATAATCTTATATTCAATTAAAAAAATACCCAATTAAAATATACATCGAACTCAATCTTAATAATACATAATTATGTGTTTCTATTACAAAAATAGTCAATCTGTTCATAAAATCAAAAATATTCATAAACTAGTCACTAACTTGCAATTCCATTATTCCAAGGGCCACCCAAACTTCACCCTAAGTTCCCTAAACCCTGAACTCTAAAATCTAAACCCTAAACACTAAAGCATTCACTTTGTCCTAGGACCTTAAAATGAAATTTGGTTTCCTTAGGAAACTCCACCAAAATTTATTCCCTCAAGCCATGTAATTTTGTCATAGGACCTTACTACATAGATCCCCTTAAGCTATCCTGTTACCCTAAACCCTAAACTCTAAACTCTAAACCCTAAACCTTAAAGCCATCATTTTTTCTTAGGCCCTTAATGAAATTTGGTTGCCTTGGGCAACTTCACCAAATTTTATTCACTTGAGCCATGTCATTTTGTCCAAGGACCTCACTAGACATAGATCCCCTTAAGCCATCCTATCACCCTAAACCATAAATTGATGTCTTAAGGGGTCCTAATATGACATTTCTTAAGGGGATCAAATAATTTCTCAAAATTTGGTGAAGTTTCCCAAGGTAGCCAAATTTAACAATAATAAGATTGTGCAAGATTATAATATGAATGAGATAAATCATGATCTAGGTTGATTGATTTACAGTTTAGGGTGATAGGATGGCTTAAGGGGATCTATGTCTAGTAAGGTCCTAGGACAAACTAACATGGCTCAAGTGAATAAAATTTGGTGAAGTTGCCTAGGACCTTAATGAAATTTGGTTGCCTTAGGCATCTTCACCAAATTTTATTCACTTAATCCATGTCATTTTGTTCTAGCACCTTACTAGATAGATCCTATTAAGCCATACTTTAGGATGTATTAAGGTGTCCTAATATGACATTTCGTAAGGGGATCAAATAAGTTCACAAAGTTTGGCGAAGTTTCCCAAGGCAACCAAATCTAACAATAATAAGATCATACCAGATTATAATATGAATGAGATTTAATGATCTAGGCTTATCAATTTGCGCTTTAGGGTGATAGGATGGCTTAAGGGGATCTATGTCTAGTAAGTTCCTAGGAAAAAATGATATGGCTCAAGTGAATAAAATCTGGTGAAGTTGCCTCAAAACTTAATGAAATTTGGTTGCCTTGGGCATCTTCACCAAATTTTATTCACTTAAAAGCCATGTAATTTGTACTAGGACCTTACTACATAGATCCCCTTAAGCCATCCTATTACCCTAAAGCCTAAATCCTAAACTATAAACCGTAAGCCCTATAACATTCATAAATTGTCCTATATGAATAATTAATTGTTTTTTCATTAAAGTAACATGCCTTAGACATAAATGAGGCTTACATATTTTATCATTTATATTCAATTAGGCCATTTACATTGAATGGTTTAAGAGTATTTCCTAAACATGTATCTTACATTTTGAAATTACAAATCTAATACAGGTTCACTTATATCTTAGAGATCACATGGATTGATTCAATAATATTCATAACCCACCTCCACGCCATCCATCTCCACCACCTCCACCTCCACCTCCACCCACTCCACCTCATAACCCCCATCTCCACCACTTGAGATCAATGGTGCTCGTTTGCAAGCACGAATCAATGCCAATGTTAGAACCATCCAAGATCAAATCAACATTATTGAAAAGGAAGAATGCGTCACACCACGTGCGAGGATGTTTGCATCTAGGATGCAAACCGTTGTTGATGTTGTTAGGGCTATGGATGGGATCTTAGATGAGAATCGACAATGGATAGAGGAGAAGAGAACTTCCAATTCTGAAAAGGAAAACACAAAGAAATGGAGAGATGCAGTAGAGAGCCACAACAATTTATAAATTAATCTTATAGTTATGAATTTATGAATTTGGTTCGATGGATATTTTGTGTGATGAATTTATAAATTTGGTTGGATGGATATTTTTAATCACATAAATTTATGATTTTGGTTCCAAATGGATATTTTTAGTGACATGAATTTATGAATTTGGTGGAATTTATGAACTTATAACATGATGAATTTATAATAGTATATATTTTATGACTATCTACTAGATCATGATTTCTCTTGTTGGAAAAATGTAATATATATATATGCATTAGACATAAAATGAGGTTTTTGTGAATGTTTCAAGTTTATATTAGTATGTACATGTATTAAAATTGCAAAGTTCTAGATCTTAAATTTTGAAATTTGTATGTATGTACATAGTTTAGTTGAATGATGTATGCATGCAAATTATGCATCATATTTTTTATTTTAAATGTATGTACATGTTAAATTTTGAATTTTGTATGCACATGCTCAAGTTCAATCAATGTATATGTATGTGTATGTATATGTATGCACATTCTATTTAAACAAATTTGCATGTGTGTTTCAAATTTAACTATTTCTTGTAATTTTGTAAGTTTGTATGTTAATTTTGTATAATTTAATGCAGGTGCACTTATATTTGATATCATGGATCAATTTAACATTGATGATATCCTCAATCCACCATCTCAACCACCTCCACCTCCTCCTCTACCTCCCCCTCCACCCCCCTCAACCTAATATCCCACCTCCATCACCCATTACATCTGATGAGGCTTGCTTGCGAGCACACATAAATGATCAAGTTGCATCCATTCAAAATAAAATCAATGCTATGCAGAATCAAGCATTGATTCCTCCACACATGAGACGTTTTTCATCTACGATACAAAACGTTGTGGATGCCATTAGGATGATTAATTCTGATCTAGATAGGCATTGAAAAGAGAGAGAGAGCAGATGAGACAATTTTATGCAGAAAGTCTCTCCTATAAACAAATTTTGGACCTTAAAATAACAAAAGCCCACCTAGCCCATTACTTTCTCGACCCTGTTACTCAACAGGCCATTCCTCCCAATAAATCTAGAATATCCATGAGATGGTGTATACATCCATAGATGAGTGCACAATTTTGGAATCGATGGTATATGGTATTTGATAGTCCACCACATGCTAATTAAGAGGTCCCATTGTATTTTTTGAGGAAATTATATGTAGAGTTTGTTATGGGGAAAAAGCCCAATTATTTTGATTTTAAATCATTTCAAGGTTTTGGTGGCAACATGTCATAACAGAGGTTAGGGGCAAGGATTGATCCCCAATGCCATGTTCATGCACAACCCCTTGTTGCTGCTCTTGGCCCTACCATTCATGCACTTGTGCATCAACGTGCGATGGTCTCGACATTAGGATCCCTTAGTACGCTCGCAGGAGACCTTGATCAACATGCTTTTGCAATAGCGAGTAGGGAGCATAGAGACGACGGTGATGGAGGAGTGATTTATGGAGTTGGTTCGAGTATCACTCTAGGAGTGTCAAGGGTCCCACATGTATGTACTAGTTGCCAACAATTATGCTATGGACCCAATATGGCCACACCTAGTTCAAGTGGATGTGGAGATTCTGATGGTTCATCTGGTCACCTTGATTCATTTGTAGAATTTATTACAATAGACCATCACCTTGTGGACACTATGACACAGGTATAAATATGCATCTACATGTTGATTTTATAAGAATTTTAATGAATGTATATATCAAAGAAAAGTTTGCAATACATTTTAACAATCAAACAGTTTGGTGTACAAATGACACTAACGATGGGGAAATCATCCACTTTGCAAGTACATACATCGACACCAGTCCTAGTCGGAAACCCTTATGGGGTATTTTGATTTCAATTTTTTAAATTATATATGAAATGATTTTTAACTTGAGTTTTAAATTTATAAATGAATCATGAACATATGTTTAAAATATTTATGCATTGGTTTAGGGGAGTCAATTGGCTTCCATGTCAATTCGATCCGAGGGGTTTTCGAGCACTCCTCCACTATCGGGCGTGTAGATTAGGGGCAGGTACATTTATATTGTAAATTGTTTAACTTACATTAGTATAGTTACAATTATGAATTTTGAATTCACTATATATCAAATGTGCATGTACACTTATAAATATTATAAGCGTTAAATGTATACATGTATGTCTAGGTTGATACCACAGTGAGAATGGGCATCGGGCAAACATCAAATGTTGTGGCAACTTGTGAGGTCTCTGATTTTTAGGTTTTAAAAAAAAATTCTACACAAAATGTGAAAATTTGAATATATATATTTTAACCTAATTCAAGTATACGTGCTTTAAATTTGATCTTGTAGGACTTTGTTGGTGCGACTTTCTGCCATGACCTAGTTATGGTCACACCTCCAGGAGGACATGCAGAGCAGGCTCCAGATATCATGGTAATTTAAATTTTTTATTATATTTAAAGTCAATTACAAATTATATATTCTGAATAACTTTAATTTTAAATTTTAAATTGAATATATATATAATATGAGCTAATACATGTTTTAAATTCTTTTTCTTTTATAGCATGAGACACATCTTGTAGTTGAGCATGTACAAACATGTCTTGGAGAAGAGGGTGCACAACCTCAAAATACAATACAATTAAAATATGATAAATTATAAATTAAATTGAATTAAATCATTTTTAATTGTAGACTTACATCTAATTTCAACTTTCTTTGTCTTGTTTATGTAGATTGATTTATAGAATTTAGAGGTTCGTTCAGGTGCACCAGAGCATCCAGACCCAAATATGATGGTAATTTAATTTTATGATGAATTATAAATTAAATTGTCATTAAATCATTTTTCATTGTCTTACATCCGATTTCATTTTTCTCTTGAACAAAGTGTTTCAGGTCATTCACATAGTCTGCATGGTGTGAAGAGGTCTCTTGATTATAGAGACAATACATGACCTAGAAACATGATTTTATGGGTTATAATTGTTTATTTCATGGACTACATATTTGGTTTCTCATGTACTCTGTTAGACTTTATATTTCATGGCTCAAGTAATTATTGGACTTTAGTTCATGGGTTGTACTCTGATGGACTTTATTTCATGCGCTTAATATATTGGTTTCATGCACTTGATATGTTGTAAATTATAGACTTTATTATTGTTTGAAATTTTAATTTACACATGTACATATATGCATTTTATGTTCATAGTCAAGACATTAAAATAGGACATTAATGTGAAATTAAATATAAATATGAAATTAAAGTTGAAATTAATAGGACATTTTAATATTTTTACTTTACAAATTTAGTGATCCCATACATGATATACATGATATGTACATTCAATAATTAGTGATAATTAGTCAATGAACTTATTCAATTTAGGTCAATCAATAATTAGTCAATAAACCATAATTTACAAACAAAATCAATTCGTTTATATACCAAAAATGATGAAGTTTTAAAAAATTAACAATACCATACAAGATTAGAGAACAAAAGCATTAATAAATTCTATAAATAATAGCATCCAACACTAATTTATAAGTTGTCAAAACAAATAGTAGCATCCAATACTAATTTATAAGCTATCAAAACAAATAATAACATCCAATACTAATTTATAAGCTGTCAAAACAAATAATAGCATCCAATACTAATTTATAAGATGCCAAAACAAATAATAGCATCCAATACTAATTTATAAGCTGTCAAAATAAATAATAACATCCAATACTAATTTATAAGCTGTCAAAACAAATAATAGCATCCAACACTAATTTATAGGTTGTCTTAAGGGGTCCTAATACGACGTCTTAAGGGGATGTCTAAGGGGTCATAATACAATGTCTTAAGGGGATCAAAGAAGTGTATAATTAAGTATAAATATTAAATGATATAAAAAAGTATTATACGTTTTAGGGCGAGCCATCATAGCAAATGATATAATTAAGTATAATATTTAGGATATGTGTTAATACGACACGTCTTAAGGGGATGTCTTAAGGGGTCCTAATATGACATCTTAATGGGATCAATCAAAGAAGAGTATAATTAAGTATAAATATTAAGTGATATAAACAAGTATTATGAGTTTTAGGGTGAGTCATCATAACAAATGATATAATTAAGTATAATATTTAGGATATGTGAATCCACCTCCACATCTTAAGGGGATGTCTTAAGGGGCTGCAATACAATGTCTTAAGGATATAATTGATATAACAATAATTTATGCATGATATTTAGTGATTATACAATCAAATATAAAGTTTCAAAGTAGGAAAACATGCACATTTAACAAACAAAATATATAGAATATTGATTTTGATACATAGAAGTACACATAAAAGTATAGTGTGTATGTACATGTATTTCTAATAATTTATACACAATATTTAGTGTATGAAAATATATATCTTTATATATATACATCTTGATCTTGAGCATCCGATGGTGTGAAATCTTGCATCACCCAAAAAATATGCTTTTCCATTTATGTTCCTTTTGTTGCTTTTTTGTAGATGTTTTGCATTTCTAGATACCATTTTTGTCGAGTAAGAGTTCCCAACTTTCATAATTGCATTTTTGCTTTTTCTACTCAATTTCTATTTTTAGCAATTTTGAGTTTGAAGGCGTGAGGAGGCATAAATTTAAGGGAAGCTTCAGGACAACAAAATAAGCACTTTGGAAAAAGAATCAGGTCAAGATCATTCCTGATTTGAAAGTTAT
>VDFB02392967.1:0-12788 GCA_007258455.2 Sequoia sempervirens | reverse complement strand
TCAAACCATCATCCCATAGGGGGATTGGTGCTACTTTGATGTGGAAAGTAGCCCTTTCCCAACCCCTTTGACAGCCTTCCAAGATGTAGATGATTCCAAGTATGAGATTGATGCAAAGTGATAATGGAAAAAAGCTACAATGTGATGAACATGAGTGATGAATGTTCCTATAATAAGATTGCATAAAGTTGTGGATCCATTTCAAGTAGAAGAGGCCTCTACTTATAGGATTCAAGGGTTGAAGAGTGAGTAAAATTGGTGAATATGGGACTAAAATGAGATTCAATAGCATTGTGACACTTGTCACAAGGCTAATGAAAGTCATGGAGATATGTTCTCACACATGTGTGAGAACTTCTTGGGAGAAGGGATGTGTTAGAGGAGTAAATGCTTACGTGACTTGTGTAAGAGGGGTGTAAGAGGCTATTTAAGGAATGTGGGTGAGAATGTAAGAGGGACAAGATGGCATGTAAGAATCCATTTAAGGCCTTGTGTAAGAGAAAGGTGGCTATTAAAGACCTTGTAAGAGGCATTATATTTGGTCAAGAAAGTCAAATAAGTGGAGTTATTGCAAGAATATTCTCAAAGAATATGCCTTTATGAGGAAAATAGAATATTTAGTTAATTAGAAGAAATTATTTTCATGTGAAACTTGGTTAGTTGACCATGGGTTTGCTCAACCTTGGTGGGGTTAAAAGCTAGAGAAATGGGTAATGATGATTAGGAGGAGATTAGAGTTAAATTAATTCAAAATTAAATCAACTCAAGTGGGTTAGGGGATTTATGACATTTGATTTAAATAATTTGATTTATTTAATCAAATGAGAGGACTTTAAGGTTTTAATTAAATAATTTGATTTATTTAATTAAATGTGGTGAATATTAGTGAGGAGGAAGTGAATTAATCTAATAAATTTAATTACTTGATTAATAGTAGAAATTGATGGATTTAATTAAATAATAAAGATTATTTAATTGATTGATTAGTTCAGAAATGATTTTAGGAGGAAGTGATGTTAATTAATCTGAATTAGATGCATAATGTCAATTAGAACCATTTGAGTTTCTACATTTTTCCCCTCTTCGAAGAAATGTACCTACTATGTTGGTTCAAAGACTGACGATGCTAAGATTGAAATTCAATTTTTTTTGGATGCCCCACTATTGCACCAACGGAAGGAATTATGCTATTACACTGCCCCCTTGCGAGATCAAGCAAAAGTTTCAATTTTAGGTCAAGCTCACAACAAATATGCTTTATGGATGTATGGATGGTTATGTTATGAGATGCTTAGACTAACAGATCTATATTATGATGATGATGCAAATGAGATGGATTAAGATGCTTAGAATAAAAAATCTATATTATCATAAGCAACTTAAATGATAAGGTGATGCATGGATTATGTTTCATAGTATGATGATGTGCAATGATTATGTAGGATCCTAACAATTTGTGAATGCAGGATGGATGCATTGATGTTTTTGTTGAATGTCGTGGTACCCTGTTAGCGTGAAAGAGGATAGAAGAATGAGAGGGATCAACCCTTGATTGTGAGAAGATGTAGAAGTCCAACAAGTACATGAGTCATCGATACTTTATTAGATATGATGATGAGTGATGATTTTTTTCTTATCTAGGGATTGAGGGCACAAACAACACAACTTTCCTTATTTTTGATAACACAAGATATGATGCATCAAGGTATAGACAACCATGATGGCGTGGTATCTAGTGCGATGGAATTTGACCCAAAAAATAGATAGGAGTACCCTTGTTCACACCCAACATACAAAAACCTTACTAGGATGTACTTTAGACACTTCGAACATCTCAGACCAAAACATAGAAAGGAAAAACCTTCCCATGTAATAGTCAACAATCTATTGAGAATATCCTCCATACATACCTAACAAAGCAACTATTCGCCAAGGTTATATTACAAGAACATCCAACAAGCATGACAAGCAAAAGATAATGATCAATGCCCCATTCCCTTTTCTCTAAATCGTTTTGATAGAAATCATTGAGAGGTCATTGGAATGGGCGTAATAAGATAAATCGTAAGAAAAGATCAAACAAATAAATAAAATAATGTTCTTCATACCTCTAGCCAAGACTAAACTATGGTGATGTCTGATGTTGATTTCCATTGTAGGAAAGATGTATCCTAGGACACGATGTTAGTGGATTATTTTAAGACTAATGGGATAATGGGCTATCGGTACCAAGAGTTTACCAACTTGTTGACCTACTGACCTAGACTTAAGACCCTTGTGTTTGAGTTTACACTTTTCAGTTTGCCATACTTGTTTCTAATTGTTTTTCCAAAGGTTGAATATGATGATTGATTTATTGTGAGTGGAGGTTTATTGGGGGTGAATGTGAAATGGGATAGATGATTTTGGTTTTTTTGAATGTTTTTGGTATTTTGAAATGTTTTGAGGTTGTTTTGGGATTTTAAGATGTTTTACAAATGTTTTGATTTTCCAATTTTCCAATGTTTCTGTGTTTTTTGAGATTTTGACCAAGAACCTAACCTAAGGACCTATCCTAGGGGTCTCGAGGGCTAATCAAAGATTAGCCTTACCTACATTATACACGCAGAGACCACGTAGTTCGAATGACACAAACTCGTTTATTGATGAAGATTATGAACATGTATGGATTGTTAGTTTATTGTGATGGACACCTAAACAACCTATCTTAGGGGCCTCAAGGGTTGATCAAAGATCAACCTTTCCTACGTTATACACATAAAAGCCTCATAGTTCAACATGGTAACTATGTTTTTGACTTGTTTTGGATGTTTTTGTATTTTCTTGATTTTATGAATGTTTTTGGATTTTTTTATGTGTTTAAGAAAGATTTCAAGGATATACACAAATCTGATCCTATGCAAGTATAGGACATGCCCCCAACGTGATGCGATAGACTACCTGGATATAGGTAGGATAAACTAACCTTAGGAATGTGCCAAGTAGTTATAAAAGGGAACATGATACTTACACGAGGTCAAGCTATGATGCGGACGCAGATGGGTGAATGTGATGGAAAGCGAGGAAAAACGAGCCAAAGAATCCATGGTGGATGGAAAGTGATTTATTTACACAAGGTGCCTGATTGCTAGGTTTTCACCAAGGTACTTTCCCAAAGCGCCATCTAAGTGGTTTTCACTAGAGGACGATTTTTTTCTTTTTTGTTTTCAATTCTTTTTTTTTATTTTTATTTTGATATTTTTTAATTTTTTGTTTTTTTGGATTTATACCTACAAGCTTAGGCATAAAATTTTTTGAGATGGGAGCTATTGATGGGCTCCTGCAAGGGTTCACCTTTAGGTGTGGATAACTAATATGCTCCTAATTTGTAACTGGTTTTGACGATGAAGGGTCCCAACCAATTGGGTTAAAATTTTCCCTTGTTGTCTGGATTTGGTACATTCTTCTTGGGTAAGTGCACAAATTTGAGTCCACGAAATGTGGAAGTTTTTTCCTTAACCAAAAAATTGAAATCGGCTTTGATAAAATGGGATCCCGATTTTAATAAACGGGATCCCAATTTTTAAAAATCGGGATCCCATTCAGCTTCGGGATCCCGAGCCTGACACGAAATAGGATCCCGCTTTTTAAAAATTAGGATCTCGTTTCCCATAGGATCCCAAACCAATGGAAAAGGAATGGGATCCTGATTACCACAAAACGGGATCCCGATTTGTAGAAATCGGGATCCCGTTTTATATTTGCTATTTATTTTTTTTAAAACAAACAGAGTTCATTGCACAGCAGATGGGACCCCGAGTACTTGCGATAGCGACCCCCACAAACAGCTACAAGTACCCGCCCACGTCCCATTTTTTTTGCATTTTTCTATTTTTAATTGAAATTGTGAAGAAAATAAGTGAATTTAGCATGTTTTTTTTAATTTATTTCATGTTTTGAGCATTTTTTTAACTATTATAGTAGAAATGAATAATTGTAAAAATAGACAAAAAATGCAATGAAACCTTAAGGTTTTTTAATAAAAATGAAAAAATGAACCTTGAATTGTGCTCTTTACAAACAAAATTTAACTTTGAAACCTAAATTGTTCGACAAACCAAAAGAAATTGAATTTGAAACCCTAATTGAAACAAAACAAAAAAAATTGCATTTCAAAACCTTAGAAATCAAAATGAAATAAAAAAATTACATTTAGAAACCCTAATCAAGCTTTTTGAAACCCTAAATTCAAATCAAACGAAAAAAATTGAATTTGAAAACCCTAGTTTGAATTGAAATGAGAAAATTGCATTAAAAACCCCAATTGCTTAGAAATTGAAACCCTAAATTGAATTGGAACAAAAAAAATTGTTAAAACCCTAAATTAAAATTGAACAAATCATTTTGATTTTGAAAACTAGGTAATTTCTAGCTCAAAAAAATTCATTTGCATTGCTTAAATGTTTTAAATTTTATTTGCATTGTATGGAAAAAATGATATGTTAAACTTTAGTTTCAATGTTAAATTATAATTAGATTAGAAAAGAATATGTTAAAGAATAGTTAAAATTCATAAAGTTTATCTTGATGTTTGTTTGTAAATTTAGTTAGCAAATTCGTAAATCTAAGCACGTACAATCAATTCCAATTGGCACTAACTTGCAGGTATAAATTATGCCAAGGCCACCCAAACTTAACCCTAAGTTTGCTAAACCCTAGACCCTAAACTGTAAAATCTAAACCCTCAACACTAAAGCATTTGAATTTTGTCTTAGGACCTTAAAATGAAATTTGGTTGCCTTAAAAAACCCTCTGTTGTCACCATTTAGTAGAGCTTTTTGTAATGTTTTCACTTATTTGAACACATAATATAAAACCCTTTGGTTTCTACAAGTTTATGAAGAGTGGATGATCACTCTCTATGACACTTAGACATGATCATTAGGGATCTAAATCATTGGAAGAAA
This sequence comes from Sequoia sempervirens, assembly GCA_007258455.2. Taxonomy (NCBI): domain Eukaryota; kingdom Viridiplantae; phylum Streptophyta; class Pinopsida; order Cupressales; family Cupressaceae; genus Sequoia; species Sequoia sempervirens. The sequence goes on along the minus strand of VDFB02392967.1, from coordinate 7,842 downwards.
ACTTTATTCTATTATATCCACAAGATGTGAGAGAAAGTGAGAGTGTTACAAAGTTTCTTCATTGGACATAATGTGAAATTATGTAGGTTCAATGTCAAGAATGGGTCTATTTGGTGGTGACTTTATGAAAAACTATTTATGAATATCTAGAATGCCATAAAAGTGTTAATTATAGCAATTCCAATTGGAAACACTTGGGTACATATATATCATATGAAATTTAAATCTAGTAAGGTGTCTATTATATAGGAGAGTTGATAATACATGGAAAGAGGTTTGTATGAGAATATATTTATTAAGAAACACATACCACATGACCTCTAGGATTTTTAAGATGTGATCCTAGATAATAATCCACCCATCCTCAATCATAATGGATTCTTTAGCAATTAAGAGAGATTCAATAACCATAAAATTACCTATATTTTGATACTATATAGATTTATGTGGAAGGATAGAAATGCATCAATAAGGAGACCAAGATGGAACCATTTAACACCTAGAAGGTACAACTATTACATGGGAAAGGGAGGCGGTACATGATGATAGGTTGGAGGAACTACATGCTATTATTACAATTTAGAGATAGTATGAGGATTCATGGCAAAGAATATAATTTAAATATTTATATTATTTCTCTTTATCAAATATTAATATAATATAATATATTAAATAATAAAAAATATTTAATATCGTGAAAAAATATAATATAAGATTACAATTAAGGATAGGTAATGTTACACCCTATTTGGGGTTTTAATGAGGATTAGGCTTAAGATTCAATTAGGTTTGTAGTAAATAGTTAGGTTACAATTAGGAATATATAATAAATATTAATATAATTATAATACAAATATAAATTAATTTAAATATAATATAAAATATAATATAATATAGGTGTTGGAAATGTTGTCATTGATGTCAAATATATGGACAAGATTGAGAAAAAGAGAAATTGTAGAAAAGCCAAATGTCTCAGAATATTGGTTTAAGAAGTCTACTTCAGAATGCATGGCTCAAAAGAATTATCATAAAGACATGTTGTTGGCTCATAACAGAGCAGATATTGACACATTCAGCTCTTAGACTTTTCAGAAGAATCTGATCTGTGCAAGTGACCAAAATCACTATGGAAATCTTTCTATAGTTATAGATTTATTTTTATGCAACCTCAGACTGAATAAATAATATATTCAGATTATTATAGTCTTCAGATTATAATATTTGATATGGAAAATCGAGATGAGACATTCTTCAGATTTGAAGTCCAGATATGAAAAAGTCAATTATGTACTCAAATGCATGAAGAGAATGACCACATGAAAAGAACGAACATATTGAAATATTTGCCTCACGAATATTATAGCAAATGTTTAATCTAGAGTAAAACAAATACTTGTCTCATGCGTATGAAGGGTAAAGAAGATGCGTATGGAGAATAAAGTAAAAGCCACGTGAAAATCTGGAGTAAAATAAAACCACGATCTGAGTGTAAAAAGAAAGATGTGTATAAAATAGACGCGTATAGAGGAGAAAATGAAAGACACGTTTTCTTTAGACACAAACTACGCATAAAGCATCAACGGCTTAACATAAAAGTCATTTAATATAAAAGTCGTGTTTATTCTCATGCTGTGCGGCTACACATCATTTAAAGACGTCTTAATTTAAATTAATCAAAATCGCTGCCCAACAAATACGAATGAAGAGACATCTTTATTTTAAGAGGTGCTTTACAAACACAAGACATCTTAACTAGAAGCAATGATTAAAGTGAAAGATAATCGAAGGAAGACACTTAAAGAGGCGCATTTCAATTAACATGTCACTTAAAAGGTCGGGTCTTATTGAAATGTGGTTTTGGCTAGAGGTTGAATCAACGTATGTTTATTATCTCACATTTAATTAACAGTAATAAAGAGAAGACAAAATAAAAAAAATGTTTTGAAGGGGCAGATCAAAAGATACGATTTCAGATGTGATCTTCCATGAAAAGATGTGAGACCATTGAATAATATACATATTTCATATCCAAATCAAAATTTATTTGTGGTTGTGAAGTTCAAGTAGTCTAAATCAGAAGCCTATCTTCTTGTGTGGGCTAAGTGTGAGAATTTACATCACAAAGGCAGATTGGAGGATTGGCAGAGTGCAAATTTGATTGAATTCATTTGATTCATCCATCAAGTCAAGGTTCGGTGCCTTGCATTAGGGGTTGGTGCTCCTTGTAGGTAGATGCCTACTAAAGTTGTAAAGGTTAGGTGTTCCTTGTAGGTTGAATCCTACTAAATCATCTTTCTTGTAGATATAGTAGGTTGGTGCCTACTTTCTTGAAAAAATCATTTCAATAAAATTGTGTCAACTTGTGTAAATTGGTTCATATCAAAAGTTGATTGTAATAAGTTTGAAAAAGAATAAGAATTGAAAGTGTAGTACCCCTCCGTTTATGCTTATGCTTTCTGTTGATACTTTTTCATACTGTTAGACCTATGATGTTTTGTTGGATACTTTGATCGATGGTTTTGAGCGATGGTGGATTATTCTGTGACATGATGTTACTTGTTTGGTGATTATTGTTTTCAGATATGATATGATTTAGCATAGATGTTACTTTCAGTTGTTTATGGATATGCACATGCTTATGATGGACTAACAACATTTATTTCGTCAGTTTGCTGTGAGTGTATTGGTGTGGAGAATGGAATCGCATCACTCGCTTGCGAGTGCCCTGCGATATCTGTGATTTTCTCTGCACGGTGTGCCTGTTTAATGCTTTATATATATATACATGTATGCACGTTATTTGCTTGGTTGCAGGATTTGCAGGTACATGACACCGACTCCACCTATGTAATCAGGTCTGAGCGTGTCAAGACTCAACGGAAATGTTGAACGGGAGATAGTAGTTAGGTTTATCCTAGACTAGTCTTTAACCTTGGTCTTAGTACATTGTCAGTTTTCAGTTTTGAGTCATAGGTTGTATTGAATTTGCTGTTGGTTAAATCGTTTTGAAAAGATAAATATTGGTTAATTTTAATGTTAGTTATTGTGCTTTAATTATTGTTATTTAATTAAATATTTAAATATGATTGAAATTTACTTATTTGATAATTTAATACATTAGTTAGCTTATTTGGTTAAATAGTTGGTCTTAAAAAAGATTTAACTATTTTAGTTAAATTAATTAATTAATTAAGTTAAATTATTAAGTGTGTAAATTATATTGTATTTAAATTGTATTTAGAAAATTAGAAAATGAAAATAAAATAAAATAAATAATTTGCATGTGGATTGAAAATTTGATTTTCAAATTTGAAATTTAAATAAAATAATAATTACATGCAAATAATTGAAATGGCAAAATTGCCGAGAAGTGGAGAAGATATTTTCTCAACAACTTCTCGACAAGTGTGTGAGTGCCATAATTGCAAAAGGTTGTTGAAAAATTTTACGGAGGTTATTGTGGATCTCGGGAATATTGACAGAGGCTATTCAATTTTCTCACGGGGAAAATTATCAAAGCCTTTCCAAAAAAAAAAAAAATCTTGCTGTGTAAAAATTGACTTTCTGAGAGGATTTGTATTTCCTTTGGGGTTGTATATTTGTGGAAGATTTCTTGTTACTAGATAAAGCTTTTGTGGAAGACTTGGAGGATTGTAACTTACAGACAAAGGATATTCTCCAACAATCAAATCTTCAAACACAGGAAATCAGGTATTTCACTGGTTATTATTCTTGTTTTTCTTTGAATTCCTTTGTAAAAACTTTCTGTTAACTATATGAATTTCAAGAAAACAAGATTAGGAAATATAGTGAAAGAAAATCTCTGTGAAGAATTTTGCTGTGTATTGATTTAAAAATTTCTTTGTGAAATAAATGGGTATATGGGTTAATATTTCTTTTATTTACTGTCAAAAAAAAAATGTATATTCACAGTAATATCCCAGAATTATTTTAGAAAACTCTCTGGAATGTATTTACTTATTAACAGCATTTATCTACTATTGAAAATTTATATATATATATATATAAACCAATATATATATATATGTATATATAAAAGTATTTGAGAAAATTTTATAACCCAATTTTTTTTAAAATCCGAAATCGGATTTCCGCCTCATTTCGCCGTATGGAATTTGTATGTATTTTCGTTTAAGCGAAATTATATTTTCGCAGTTTTTTATCAAAAATTTTATTGGGGATTAAATGTTAAAATTTCCTTTGTTTATATATTATGTGTATAGAGGGGGCCGCAGGGCTACCCCCACAGCCGCCCCCGTATGGGGCAACGGCTGTGGAGGCAGCCGACGCTGCCCTCATAGGCAGCGGCGGCTGCCACACAGCCGCTTCCCCATATGGGGAAGGCTGTCGGCCATGGTTGACAGCCGTGGCTGGGATTAACAGTGGCGGCCGTGTGATATAAACCTCTGTGCAAAAAAATTCGTGAGTAAAACTTTCGATTAGGGTTTTAAATATATTAAAATAATAATATTATTATATATATATATATATAAATATATATTTATTTATTTATATATATATATATATTATTAAATTATTATATTGTTTTAAAGTTATTAGGAATTGATTTAAAATAAAATTTGAAAAGTTAAAATAGAAAATTTGGAGGTCTTTGATGTGTGAAGTTATGAAAATAAGAGTCAGAATTAAATCATATTGATATCTCTATGTGATTATAAACTTTTGCTTATTTCTTGTAAGAATGGATTTAATAAATCTTTTAATTAAGATGATTTTGAAAATATATGTTGATTTTAAATGATTGCATATGGATTTAGTGTATCCAAACAATAGAAAATTTACTTTTCTTGGTTTGTTGCATACGTGTTTCTTTTGGGGAAAAATTGGGAGTGTCTATGATGTGAAAGTCTTCCAGAACGAAATGTGTAAAAAGGGTGTTTTTACGTTCAAACGTATTTCTTAAATTGACTTGGGTTGTGCAAGTGTTAAACTTAGTGTCTGATACTGTTAAGTGTTATTTGTTATTGTGAGATGTAATTTTATGTACTTGGTAAACCCTAGTCATGGAAACTTAGAAACCCTTGTTATGTTTAGGGGAGTGGCTATCTGTAAGGGCCGACACACAAAGTGGTGTCAGGGTAACTTATAAATAGTTAGTAACTCAGTGAAAATTAAAGTACACATTAGATAGTTTAAAACATTTAACAAGATGTTTTTTCCTCACTTATGACTCTTGAGCTTCTACAGTCATGAGAATAAGTTGAGAAGGCTTGGAATGGCAAATCGGTGTCTCGTTTCCTTAAGAGGCATTCGATTCCACAACAGTATGCAATAGGGGCCGGGTTTCGTAAGAGGTTACCAGGGTAACCCAAGGTTTGGGGGCCGGAACCTAGGAAAAAACACCAGGGTAACCATTGCATCGTTGTGATGACACTCCACCTAAAATAACAGTCAACCTTGAATTTGTGTTTCAATCAATTGTCAAAATATGGAAGCAATGTAACCAATAGTTTGTTTGTACTAGTGTCTAGGGTTAGTAGATTAGGTCTAGGTAACCTTATTACTGTCTCCTAGCACAGGGGGTGGACCTACGGGTACCACATGGTTGGGTGGAACGTGCACCTTACTCCGTTGGGTCCCCAGTTTGTGAACATGGCATCGAGAGCTTCATGGATGGAGAACTCGCACATGGATTTCTTCTGTACTTTCATCATTGTATATTGTAAACATGTATTTGAAAACATCCCTCAATTGTATAAGAGGTGATCGATGTAATTGTAAATGTACTTGTAACTATTATTGAACTACCTCATCAAGTTGGATGAGTATTGTAATATCATATCAATGCAATGTATGGAAACATGTTTGTACTTTATTATATCTTGAATGGAAAATTTATTATTATGCAATGTTTATCTTTATGTTATGAATTTATTATGTGCAATGCGAAATACTATAGTCACTTAAGGAAAACTCAAAGTAGTGTAACGTCGCTTAACCTAAGAATGTATGCAATTAATTAACTTAGTATTAATACTTTAAAAAAAAAATTAAAATTATTTCACCTTTATAACACAATTGCAATGTTCTTAGGTTAATAAGACGGGGAATTACAGAAAGTTTGTGTTGATTTACTGATTCACCCCCCCCTCTCAGTAAATCTTTTGTGCTCTTCAATTGGTATCAGAGCAAGGTCCTTCTTGAAAGCCTAACCGCTTGAAGGAGATCCTTAAGAGCACACATGGTAGATCATAACAACACAGTGAAAACACCCATCTTTGATGGGACTAATTATACGTTTTGGAGTATTAAGATGGAAGCATATTTTAATGCACTTGGGTTTGATGTGTGGCAATCTGTTGTTGATGGGTATACACCTCCAGCTACCCCTCCAATGGATCAAGCAGGGAAAAAGAGATGTGAGAACAATGCAAAAGCTAAGCATGCTCTTCTTTGCAGCCTAATAGATTCTGAATTTACAAAAGTCATGAGGTGCAAGTCAGCAAAAGAGATTTGGGACAAACTTCAAAACATCTATGAAGGAGATGCAAAAGTTAAGAAGGAAAAATTGCAAACTCATAGAAGGAAATTAGAAACTCTCAAGATGAATGATGATGAAGATATTGCCTCATACTTTCTCCGTGTTGATGAAATAGTAAACATCATGAAAGGACTTGGTGAAGAAATTGAGGATACTTTTATTGTTGATAAGATTCTAAGGTCTCTATCTACAAAGTTTGAGGCAAAAGTTGCAGCACTAGAAGAATTAACAAACTTGGATCAGCTATCCAAAGATGAATTACATGGGATTCTTGCTGCCTATGAAATGAGGATTGAGGAGAAGACACCACAAAATGAAATTTCTTTCAAAGCATATAATAAAGAAAAAACTAAATATGGTTCATCAAATAAGAAGTCAAGTGATAATGAAGTAGAGGCCTATTTCATGAGGAAGCTTATAAAGGGAAAAGGAAAGTACAAAGGAAAATATCCTTTTAAATGTTTCAATTGTGGAGAAGTTGGACATTATGCTTCAAATTGTCCTCAAAGTGATAGTAACTCAAGTGACACAAGTAAGGATGAAGAAGAGATATACACAAAGAAAAAGGGGAAGAAAAATTATAAGCACAAGTCAAAAAGGAGATCTCAAAAACAGAAAAATAGTTTCTATTCAAAGAAAGATAGCAACACTTCTGAAGAACATAGTGAAGGATGCTCCAGCAATGGTGAAGAAGAAATATTGTTCATGGCTGAATATGAAGGTGTTGATCAAGAATGTGATGAAGAAGAAGAAATTGATCAAGAATGCAATGAAGAAGAAGAAGAAACAGATCTAGAGGAAGAACTTCATTATGCATACAAGAAAAATGAAGAATTGAAGAAGAGGGTTACCAAGCATAAACTAAAAACCAAGGAGTTAACTAAAAGTTTGGAGGAATTAAACAAGATAATTGAAGATTTAAGGGCTCAATTTGTAGAGGTTGAACAAGTTGAGAATGAATTAAAGAACAAGATAAGTGCAAAAGAGAGAGAGTGTGACAAGCTGGAACAAGAAGTTGTAATGCTGAAAAATGAATTGAATAAGCCAAAAGAGAAATGTACTAAGTGTGATGAGATTGTCACAAGTTTCAAAGAAAATGAAAGAAGATTTAACTCTAGGCAGTTTTATTCTTTCTATGGATATTGCTATTCATGCAACTACTTTGGACACAAAGCAATAAATTGCAGATTTCAAGCAAGTAATGGTTCAAGCTTCACTAGGAGAGACTATAATTCGTTTAGTCATGACATTATGTGTTTTAAGTGTAACAATTTTGGACACATAGCAAGTTTTTGTAGTTGTGACTTTATGGAACT